>JABGLZ010000923.1:1213-26742 GCA_014705045.1 Colletotrichum theobromicola | reverse complement strand
TACTATGCCTCAAACTTATTTTCGTATTCAAGCGACGTGCCTGACTAGCCGTGACATGATACAGCATACTTTTCGGTAGCTCCCTGATATACTATGCCTCAAACTTATTTTCGTATTGTACGGGCAACTCTAAGTGAATTAGGAAATAAAAAACCGAACCCGAAGTGTCGATTCTTGATAAAGCCCACGTTGTCGCTGCCTCGCATTGAATTATGCGCCATTTCCACAACCACATCATCATCTATACCCAAAGCTCAAAATGCAGATTACCCACGCCCTCATCGTGTCCGCCTTTGCCGTTGCCGCCGAGGCGGTGACCTGCGCCCCGGCAACCTTCGTAAGCGGCAACGTCTTCCTCTTCACCGAGCGGGCCGGCGGCGTTCAGCAAGCCGACTTCAACACCGGTTTCCTCCGCTACACCCCGAACAGCGACGCCACGAAACCGGGCAAACTGGAACTCTCGAACCAGACCCAGGAACGCAAGATCATGTGCGTCGGCGAGCAGGGCGCCAAGGACTGGACGTGCTTCTGGTTGAATGCCGCTGGCACTTGCGACACGACTCTCTTGCTGGACCCCAAGCTCAACACCAGCGTAAGTCACTTCTCCCATACTGAAAGAGATTGTTATAAGATTGCATGAGCTAACATTGACATAGGTTGCCACTGCGTAATTGGTGCTTGAATGTTTATGGAAGCGACACAAAGGGCTGGACTTGGTTTCAGTAACGGATGATACAGGGCAACGACGTCTACGTTGCTGGCGCACTTAGACGGCCGACAGTTACTAGAATTATAAGCATATGCGGCCTGGCGCTATAGGAGTTTTGACGAATGCTATTAGAATCAATTTTACATACCCACGGTCCTGATGAGTTCGTTGATGAGGTCTATGATTTGGAGTGCTGTCAAAACAGGAGGAACGATCATGAGTTTTGTGACGGCAGAAGATTGAAAGTCGCCAGACTTGCTTTAAACTCATGCGACGTAACTCAAAAGATACGCCTCCGAACCCTCACGCAGCAAAGCTCCGTTCGAAGTTGAACCATTCACTGATGGGTGACCACGATGTGTGGGGGAACCGCTTGCAGTCATTGGACACAGCCTACCTACGACCCAGGAAGACATCAAGATAAGAACTCGATCGCACTTGAAGTTAATAGTTGAGCAAATGAGCATTCCTCGAAGGCTAGGATGAATCAAAGGTGTTGGCTGCGTTCTTGCCACGAGTGCGTTTCGCGACCTTAACATACAAGACTACGAGGCTCTGAGTCGTGTCTACGACGCGATCTGATTCGGAATACCCCATTTCTGGTGGCTGACAGTGAATTGAATGGTGGAAAATTAGCTTTCGCGGCCTCGGTGGTTGCTTTGTAGAAGTTGATCGGCTTTCTGGTGTAGTTTGGCGCTCTACTTCCCGGCTGGACGGGGATGTGTTTTCACTGGAGCTCTACGATATAATTAGTCATTTTCTTGTTCGTATAAAAAATTGCAGGTTCCATAAGCGTGGGAATAGTTGATGCTTCGCTCACGAAGTTTTAGTCAGTTCACATTGCGTTGCGAATTACGAGTAAGGGTCTAGATGACGAGCAGAGAAGAGACATTGACAACTTCATCTACAAGAGTGATGCCTTAACTTCAATACCACATGTTCCAACGAGCTTGAATACCATGTATGATGGCAAGATCTCACGGAAGACAGGCTTGGCCTGATGATATAGTACAAGCCGGTTTTATAGTCGCACCTCTCGATATATCTGAATATGTCTTGTGGCTTGCGGAGAATTAGCTATAAATTGGAAATCTGACAGCCTCCTTCACCTTTTGCAACCAATGTTGTACGGTGGGAGCGTCTGCAACCAATATTAGTGCGTATTAAGTCTGTTGTCGAGCACAGAGCAGCTACGCAACCTGATTTGCTTCGTCCTTGATTCGCTGGTCGCGCGGGGAGAGCATTCATTGCAGGCTTCTGGTTTCTGGTCTGGTCTTTCGTCGTTCACGTATTCATGCATTCATAAAAGATGAAGAAGACGAGGGGAGGCCGAACCTTTCGATTCACTGGAGCAGAACATCTTGGTGTCTACCATCCGTGCCGCTCACCTTCGATCCCTCAGCCCAAATAGCTCCTGTTGTTCGAATGAGGTATTGTCGTCAGCCGTCACGGCGTCTTCTCATCGTCCTACGTTGTCAGTGGAAAGATCTAGTGCTCACCTCGATTATTTCAAAAATTACGTAAAAATCTGAAATAGACTCTCTTCAACACAGGATCAACTTCTTCGTCGTCACGAAACTACACGTCGCTTTCATCAATACACCAGGTACCTATAAATAACACCATCCTAAAAGAAAAGACACGTCTGATCCTCTAAAGCCATAGAGGGGAATTGCGACGCCATTCTCGCAATCTTCGTTATGTGCAGGCTCCAAGTCACCAAAATCAGCGTTTCTCTAACCATTCCCTTCAATAAGCAGCCTTCACTCGTGTATTGCTCTCTCCTCTGTTCAGTATCCCCCTCCGTCGGCGTCCGTCGTATATGAGGCTTCACTTTCAGACACGCGGATCAGTCTAGTGGGAAGAAAAGATCAAAACTCCATTTGCAAGTCCGGCTTCTTGACCTCACTGCTCGTTCCATTTCCAGCAAGGATTTCAGCCGTCAGACAGAAGCCATCGGTGCCCGTGGAAGAACTGGAACAACCGGCGTTCAACCCCTCCTTATATACCCATCTCACCCTCCATATCAAGACGAACAACATTCCTCATCATCTCTAGCATCGACCACGCCCTTGAATAGCCGCCTTCAACATCGAAGTCCTTTCAACCAATCAGCGTGATCATTCCATGGGAGAGCAATTGTCATTCATCCGACTCCCCATCTCTAAGGCCCGGTTCCCCTTCATCACAGATCCTCAAGCAGCAACCTGACCATCATCATCAGAGCATCTCATATGAATACAACGTCAGACCCAGAGATCTAGACCTACAACAAAGTCAATAAATGCATCCCATCCACCCTCCCGTGATAACTCGAATCTCCAAGACCTGATCCTTCAACCAACATCACCCTTCCAGAAAGACCATGTCCGGTGTGAAGGACCAATCTGCCACCTGCCTTCTCGAACCGAAACATACATGCCATATAGGTACTCCCCTCCGGCAAAGAACCTGCCTGACATAATCCGTCATGGGAACCTCGACCTCCCATCAGCAAGCACCCACATCTCACACTCCACCGCACATGAACCAACAGACTTTCAAACTTGGGTCAATTCAGTCTACTACAACTCCCTACCCAACTCCGCACTCCCTCCGGCCCAGCCGGTATCGCAATGACTCCTGCCCAGGACCCCCTCTGCATGCCTCCCGACGTTCTTCCCTCACACAGCACTTGCAATACAAACAGCCGCCCGACCATTCACGAAAGGGTTACCCTGTAGTAGCAAACTCTAGCCCCTCCGGGATCAAACACTCACTCACACAACACGTACATCCCATACAAGCCAAGGAGTGTTTAGAAACTGAACATTACCAATTCAAGAGAACCAGAAGGTAGGGTAGAAGGTAGTGATAGTGGTGCCAAAGCCAAGAGAGTGGGAATCGATCTAAAAACCCCAAGAGCCAAGCCCAACGATGCATCCCATCCCATCCATCCACGCCATCCATCCTTCGATCCAATAACTTTGTTCAATTTAAACATTAAACAAAACAAGAAAAAGAAAAAAAAAGACATGAAAACGCCACCACCCCCATGGAAAAAAGTCCTTTTCATCAGAGACTACCAGTTTTGCTGTGCTGGAGAGGTCCCTTTTGGTATCAAACAAAAAGACCGTTAAACAAAGGGGGGCCCAAACCGTGACGCCAGTTTCGTTACGTCAATGCTTCCTCTCTTCCTCTTCTTCTCCATCTTCTCCTTTTCTTCCTCCATCTTGGTTCGGCGGGCGGGTTTGGGCTGCGGGGTGGGGTGATGCTTCGAGAGTGTAAATGCTTTCGTCCACTTCGTTTCGTTGCCGTCGTAGGCGGTCATAGTAAATAAAAAGTACTTCTTCCCTGTGGGAGAGAGGACACATGGGAAAAGCCGGCCCCATGACGAGGACGGTCACAGTCTAGTCTGCGCGTCCGCGGTGGCTGCCCATCTTTTCGATGGAGCTCATGATGCCGCTCCTCGGGCCAAACTCGCTCATCGGCCTGGGGCGGGGCAGTCCCTTGGTTGCCGGGCCGGCACTGCCGGTGCGTCCGTGGCTGGCGATGGAACCGGGCGCCTTGAGGCCCGAGGTACCGCGGCCGATGCTGCTGCGGAAGTTGCTGGAGGTCTCGGGATGGCTCCTGACCGACGGCGCGCGGGCGGGCGTCGTGGTGGTCTTGCGGGGCTGGGAGAACTCCAACTCGCGCTGACGCTCCCGCTCCCTCTCCCTCTCGCGTTCCCTCTCACGCTCCCGAGCGGCCTCGCGCTCACGCTCCCACTCCAGCTCACGCTGACGTTCTTTCTCGCGCTCGCGCTCCCGCTCGGCCTCCAGCGCGGCGTGGGTTTGCACCTGCATCATCTCCTCGGCAAGCTGCACGAGCTCGCCCTTCTCGACGCGCTCCTGCTCGAGCAGCTGGCGCAGCTCCGCGTTGTCGTCCTTGACCGTCTGCACGACGGCCTCGAGCTTCTCGACCTCGGCGCTAAGCTCCTTGATGCGGGCCGAGTCGGTGATGGCGTTGGCCTTGAGCTCCTCAACCATGGCCTGCTGCGCAGGGTCCACGCGCGGGGTGTTGTCGCGGGTGAGGTGCATCTTCTTGTTCTCCTCGGTGAGCTCCTCGATGCGGACCTCGAGTTCGTGCACCTTCTTCTCCCAGCGCGTCTCGTAGCTCTTCTTGAGCGCCGCGACCTTGGTCTCGTGCTTTCCCTTGTAGAGGGCGTGCAGCTCGCGGGCCACACGCTCGACGGCGATCTCGACTTCCTTAGACGTCGCGGCCGCGCCGGCCTTCTTGTCGGGGGAGGAGCCCTCCTTCTCGGGCTTGCCGGCGCGCATGCTCGCCAACTTGCTCTCGGCCTCCTGAGCCATTGTCTCTGCGGCCTCGCGGCGGCCTTCGCATTCGGCCAGCTTGGACTCGAGCTCCTCGCGCTCGCGGGTAGTCTGCACGATCTCCTCCTTCACGGTGCGGAGCACCGCTTCCATCTCGCGGCTGCTGTTCTCCCAAGCATCCTTCTCGTCTTCGATCTGCTCACGCAGCGCCCGCTCTTCACGGGCCTGTTCCTGGCTCTCGCCGACGCGCTTCTCCGCATCGCCGACCGCGGTCTTGAGGGAGAGGACCTCGGCCTCCTTGCCGCTCAGCGACGCCTTCAAGCTGCTGATCTCCGAGAGGAAGTTGGACTTGAGACTCTCAAGCTCACGCGGTGTGATTGTCGGGATGCTGCGAGGGGTGGGCAGCGGCGGGATATCAAAGTCGAGGAGGTTCGACATTTGGCGGGCTGGAGTGGCGGCGTTGGGGTTTCCCCTTGACGGCGACGTGGTCCCCCGCCGGGAGGGCGACTTGTGGGGAAACCTCTGGCTGTCGGTAAAGTCGAGCAGGTTTGTGGTGTTGCCCTCCTGCGCCAGTTGGTGTCGCGGAGTCTGCTCGTGCACGGTCTCGGGTCTGCCTCGCGGGGTCATACCGCCATACTTTTGCGGGGTGAGACCAAGCTTCGCAAAGGTGGTCAGGTTGGGGACGGCGGAGAAGGTGCTGAAGGTGCTCATCATGGTCTCGTCAGGGGCCAGACTGCTCTGGTCCTCGTAGCCGTGGGCCATGTCGGTGTGGTGGTGGTCGTCGGTGACGGGCTCGGCGATGGTGCTGGACGTCTCGTCGGCGGTGTTATCGTCCGTCTCCATGCCAGTGGTCTCGTCGTCCTCAAAGATCTCGATGGCGTGCTTCAGGCCGTCGTTGTCGCGCATGGCGTCTTCGAGGCTCATGGTGCGCTCGCGAGGTGGAGAGTTTGAGGAGACGGAGACGGAGCGAGGCGACTCGACGGAAGACGGGTTGCTGACCCTGATGGGGAAGCGCTTGTCTGGGGAGATGAGTGTCTTGCGCAGCGGGCTCCGTGCTTGCTTTTCCGTTGTCTCGGCACCGGCGAGTATCTTGAGCGGTGAGGGCGCGGTGCCAGACATTACGCGAGAGTGGCGCTGGTTCTTGAGTGCCGTCGCCGGCGCAGAGGGCGGCGGCGACGGGGAGGAATCTGAGGGAGAGGGCGGCATGTTCTCGGTGTCGTTTGTAGAGGTGATGGAAGTAGTGGTCGTCGTCGTAGTGGTGGTGGTGTTATCGCTACTACCATCACCACCGTTTGCGGTTGTCTCAGTGCGGGAGTGGACCTCGTAGCGGTGTTGCTCAAAGGAACCGCGGTTTCCTTCTTGTTCAGTAGGGGACGTGGTAACGTTGAGTCTGGATTCCTTTGCTGGGGACAGCGGCGTCATGGTGCGCAAACTGCCAGTAGAGATTAGGCTTTTTTGCGTAGGCGGTTTCTTGGTTCTTTCTTCCCGCGCGACGAGCTTTCTGGAGGAGACTAGTAGAACAATCGTCAATTGATTGATGTTTCGATGGAATACCGAGCAAAAGCCATTTTGGGCTCGCTTGTGAGATGAAGGGGGTGGGAAGGGGCCCTGGGCTTGTTTGCTGTTGACAGAGCAACGACTACCGGGAGACAGAGAATGCACAGACAAAGGGGGGTGGGGCACTGCGCTCTCTGTCGCTACAGGTACGGCGGAATCCTACACCGACACACCGAGGTCAACGCTGCTGAGTTCAAGGTAAGCGTGTTCGTTTCACGGTGAGGGCATTACGGTAAAGGGCGTATGCTACGATTGATATCTGTTCTCGATTGATGCCCATGATTGAAGCAAAGATGAAGGACCGTTTCCAATGTCTGAGCAGACGCCCGTCGCGTGCCCCAGAACCTAACGCGTCAGCGCCATTGTGGCGCTATCCTTGCCGATCGTTTCTGTGGGCGACGCCTCTCCCAGTGTCTTGAAGTCTGGCCATGACGGGAACACCCGGCATCCAGAAGTCGAAACACTCAGTAGACCACCTTCATTTTGGGGCATTTTGAACTGGCAAAAGGGCCAGCTTAGTTTCCCAACTTTGCCCAACTGTGACTGCACCTTTTCCAGAGTAGCCGCAAAAGCTAAACGGCGGCCAACGGCAGGCCAATTTCCACACCGTCGGACCAGGAGCACCAAATCTTTCGCAGGGCCGGCGTGGTCTAGCTCGGAACCCCCGTCGCAAAAAGTCAAATCGGTCGGCGCATGAGAGCAATCTCATTATTTCATATACCACATCGGGGCCAGCTCCGGAGCACTGCCTGCTCATGAACGGCCAAAGGCCTCCGATGCACATGTCAAATGCCGGCAACACCACGGAACCCGTCCGCAACTTTGAACGGATTCTGCACTCAAAAATTCAAGACGCAGCGGAAGCGTGGGGGTGTCAAATTAGGTCGCAGTGTCGCAATCCGCGAAGATAACGCTAGTGAGAGGCGGACGAGTCATTTCGCTCCCATGCAGGGTCCTACCTCTCTACAGACGTCCATCGAGGCCGGGCACAGACAGACGCGCGCACACACACAATTGCCCATTTGTCGAAGTCAGGAAACCGGGACGTTGTCAAATGAAGATGACAGTAAAAGAAATGGTATTGAAGGATCCCAACGTCCAAGATGCAAACTTTTGAACCAGGCCTCACCAGATCCGCCTTAGAATCCGGTGTTATAAGTACAAAAGTCCCCCCGTCTCCCCAAGACAGTGGTTAGGAAATGGCCGTTCCGAGTAAATGTGTGTTTTTCCCCGCTCATAATTTTTTTGTTTGAAGACATCAACGTTGAACCATTTACTTCTGGTTCTCGGGACGCAGAGAGCTGTGAGGGACAAAAATGTTAGCCGGGTGAACTCTAGTGTGTTGTAAAGTGGGGGTGGGAGGGGAGGAGGGGTTGGCACGTACCGGACGGCTCTGCCGGCTCTCCAGATCTCCAGGTTGCGGATCTCCTCCATCTCAGCCTCGAACTTCTGGCGGTAGTCCTTCTGGCCGTTGTACTCCAGGGAGCGCTTGGTCTCGGAGCCATCCTTGACGGCGTCGTACAGGGAGTTGAAGACGGGCTTCAGGGCGTCCTTGAACTTGGGGGTCCAGTCGATGGCACCGCGGCGGGCGGTGGTGGAGCAGGCCTCGTACATCCAGTCCATGCCGTTGGCACCGATCAGGGGGTACAGAGACTGGGTAGCCTCCTCGACGGTCTCGTTGAAGGCCTCGCTGGGGGAGTGGCCGCGCTCACGGAGAACCTCGTACTGGGCGAGGAACATGCCGTGGATACCACCCATCAGGCAGCCACGCTCGCCGTACAGGTCGGAGTAGACCTCCTTCTCGAAGGTGGTCTCGTAGAGGTAGCCGGAGCCGATGGCGACACCGAGAGCCTGGGCCTTCTCCTTGGCCTTGCCGGAGACGTCCTGGTAGACGGCGAAGGAGGAGTTGATGCCACGGCCCTCACGGAAGAGGGAGCGGACGGTGCGGCCAGAGCCCTTGGGGGCGACGAGGATGACGTCAATGTCCGTGGGGACGTCGACCTTGGTGACATCCTTGAAGACGGGGGAGAAGCCGTGGGAGAAGTAGAGGGTCTATGAAAGTCAGTTCTGCCCAATTGAGCTGCCAATTGCACACCAGAGTTCACGTACCTTGCCCTTGACGAGCTGGGGCTTGATAGCGGGCCAGGTCTCGGACTGAGCAGCGTCGGAGAGGAGGTTCATGACGATGGTACCGCGGGAGATGGCCTCATCGACATCGAAGAGGTTCTTGCCGGGGACCCAGCCGTCCTGCTGGGCGTCCTTCCAGGACTGGCCGTTCTTGCGGACACCAACAATGACGTTGAGGCCGTTGTCACGGAGGTTAAGACCCTGGCCGTGGCCCTGGGAGCCGTAGCCGATGAGGGCAAGGGTGTCGTTCTTGAAGTACTCCTACAGGTCTCTGTTAGCTCCAATTGCCTTTGATTCACCCCAAGTTGCTCAAATTGTGACTCACCAAGAGCTTCTCCTGGGGCCAGTCGGCACGCTCTGTGGCATGAAAGTTAGCAATCTCTCGCGAGTCATTGCGGGGTCGAGTCTTGGGCTCGTCACTCTCTCTTACCGTAGACGTCCTCCTTGTGGCCGGCGAAGTCCATGGTCTTAACACCACGGGTCTGCTGCTGGCCGGTGAAGGCCTTGGAGACCTGAGCAGAGGCGCGAACCAGGCTGCGGGCAGCAACGAAGGTGCGCTGCTGGGTAGCAGGCTTGGCCGCCAACTGGCGAGCCATGGGGCGAAGAGCCTTGGAGAAACCGCGGGAGGCCATTGTGAACTGTGGTTTTGGGGGAGGGAAGGGGAGTGGAGAGGGTATCCGTACAATTCGATTGTAAGGAAGGAGAAAAGAAGAGGAGGACGGAATGATGAGAAAAGACAGAGTTCACCGATGGGAAAAGGCGTTTGGAATTGGGAAATTTTTTACTGGATTAGAGACGGGCGAGCTGACCCCCGACTTCGGCCCAGCTTGCCTCGTTGGTGGGTTAGCCTGCGTCGTCTGGCCTGTGCTCTTGTGTGTCCATGGTGGGGAAGCCTTCTGAAGCGTCCGGGGTTCGGTACGGTGCCGCAAGGGGCCCGTCAAGTGGGAGGGCGGGTACTGGGGACTTGGGAAACGTTTGGAGAAAGCAGGGACTTTGCGGCGAGGTCGGGGTAGCCTCTACCTGGTCTGGACTTGAAGCAGTTCCTATTTGACAGCGGCCTTACCTAACACCTCGGGGAGCAATCAACGTTATTGCCGGCGAGGCGGGTTCTGTGGACCAGCGAGCCCACCCCGCCGACCTCGTAGCCCAACCATCAGCGAAGAGTCACAGACGATGGACCGTTTCCGGGCCCCTCACCGACAGCCAAACCGCCGGCTACGGCCCCCAGCTACGCCTGCGGTCGCGGCCGGAGGCCTATGTTTAGCTTCGTCGGCCTTTCTGGTGACTCCTCTTCCAAGGGCAAGCTCCGACAGAGCTGTGACTCCTTCTGCTTGATTGCTTCCCGACGACAAGGCAAACGTATCCATGATTGGTCTTTGGAGTTTACGCTCGTAACACAGCAACGCTCTTTGCATTCCGGATATTCTTCTAGACTGTTTCTCAAAACCGCTTCACAGACTCGTGGTGACCGTTGCTCTGCTTGCATCAATGTCTCCATCTTGCCCCCGCACGTCAATCGCCTTGCTCAGGTCTTCTCAGTCCATCTGCGCAAATAACCCGTCTAGCCAGACTGAAAGGATGCCTTTGCCCAATGTTCGCCTTCTTGATATCCGTAATATTGTATCCATGAACGCCGGACAAAGATGCTGTAGCGATGCCCACCGACCTCCCAAATGCGCGCATGCTGTCCGTCCAAGAACCCCGCGATACCCCGCTGGAGTGATCAACGTCGCATCTCGATTTCCGGGTGACCAGGAGACCTGTCTAGCCGACGAGGTCTTTCCACCAAGGCCCGAAATTAAATGCAGATGTGTCCTCCTATTTCAACACACGGTCGTAGCTCACCCCCTTAACGGTGCCACCGCCCATGGCCGTCCGAACGTTGCGCTTGAATCCTTCGCGGTTGAGCCTGAGGTCCTCTGCGGCTTCCTTGTTCAACGGATCGGAGGCGTTGGGTTCGAGGAAAAGGAACTGCAAAGAAGCACCAGTTAGTCGACGAGTTCAACGGAGGGCGGTCGTGGCCGATCCGACATACCTGTAGGCCGACAATCACAGCATTCAAGTTCAGCACCGGCTTCCAGTCCTCGCGCAGGATATTCAGGCAGACCTTGCCCTCCAGGTCGATGTTGGGGTGGTAGATCTTCTCCTTACAGCGGACCTTTGGCGGCTCATGGGGGAAGCTTTGGTTAATATCAAACGTGAATGTAAAACGTCCGGTGCGGTACATGCCCTCGTCAGGCTCGATGGTCAACGTAAAGTGGAGGATGTCGTCGGGATCGGGAAAGTCCGTCTTCATCGTAGAGCCGAGAGAAAGTTCCGACAGGTCTATGTGGCATCCGTGTTAGCGAAAATGTCATCGGTTTGTTCGTGATGCAGTCTGACCCTTTTGCACTCGTAGTTGGGCGGCCGTCACCTTCTTCTTCTTCCCACCAGCAGCGTCGGCATTTTCAGCCTTCTGCTGTTCTTTTTTCTGAAAAACAGTCAGCATGGATCTTGTCCGGCGCGGTTCCGAAGGCGAGCTGACCATCGACCAAATCTTCAGCATCTTGACCGATCTTTGGGGGGTAATGCTGATACAGCTGAAGGCGGGGCAGTCGGAAGCAAAGCGCGGGCAGGTGGAAAATTCGGGAGTATCGCAGACCTCGAGTAGGCTCTCAGTGGTCAAGAGATGTTCGCTTGGTCTGGATTTCTCTGTGGCCAAAGAGTGGTTGTTTCCGTAAGGCCGTCGCGATTCTGGCTTGCCACAGCAGAAGATCTTGGGCGGGCCGACTGGGCACCAGTCAATGCGGTCACCTCACTTCGCGATAAGATAGGTAGGCAGGCACCTTTTAACCGTGGTTCTACCGGGCCCGCTTTCTTTGTCTTGCCGCTTGTTGGTTGCTGATGGAAGGATAGCCAATAAGGTTCTTTCTTCGTCTGAGCGCTTGCAACCAGCAGCTGTTTAGTCAGGTGATTGGCAACCTGCTACAATTCAGTCATTTCTCAGTTAAGATGCATGGCATCAGGTAAGAGACCGCCTAATGGCTCTGTGTCTGCGTAGCTATATACTCTGTGGACTCAATACCCTATCGTTTTGAAGTTTCACTACGATCAAGGGGGCCTACATATTGTCGTACTTAGAGACGACAACGGACGACGAGGACGACGATGACAATGGCGACAATGGCGACAACAGCGGACACAGGAAAGTCAGTCACCGCAGCAAGGGAAAGTAAGGTGGTAGTGGTATCTTGTAAAAATCATATTCATTTCGTGGAATAGGATGGTCGAGTCATGTAAAAACGCCCGGAATGCTACTACTCAAATACTACTTTTACTGACCCTTTCGGCCATTTCGTGAAGAATCTGTCGAGTCCCGTGCCCTTTATTACTAAAAACACATACCCTGAATGCAAACACCGACGGATGTCTGAAAATGGGCCAAAGATGACAAGAGTACAGTCTTCCCTCTGGTATCCATACAACGACGCCGTAGCGTCGGCAACCTGCCTGAACACCGCACCTTGAACCGATCACCGTCTGGAGAAGCAGCACATGATACCGGTCTTGCCCAAGAACCACAGGAAACCGAAGAAACGGACCAGGGAGAGCACGGCGGTGGAGTACAGCAAGAAGCTGAAGTAAGAGGCAGTACGTGCGGACGCGGATTTCTGTGCAAAGTTAGTTCAGGTTCCATGCGGCACTGAATGAAAGAGGGACTTACGCCAATGCCGAACGAGTTGAAGTTATCACTCGTGATGATGATGATTAAGAAGGTGTTGGAGAAGAGCCAAGAAACGACCAGACCGGTACGGAAAGACTTGTACGAGTCCTCGACATCGGGCTTCTCGATTTCCTCCTCCTCCTTGAATGGCTCCAGAGCACGCTTGACGGTCGATTCGAACTGACTGTCAATATCCTCCTGCGGCTTGTCGATTTCCTCTACAACGGCTTCGTCTTTCTCACCCTTGCTGACTTGGGCTGAAGGAAGCGCCTCGGCCTTGTCTGAACCCTTGGTACCCCAGGACACATCGTGCCAGTTGTTGAAGGCGTAGACCATGAGAATGTTGATGTAGGTCGACATGAGCACCAGGTAGTGAGGGAACGAGGTGAACATGTGCCAGGGGTCGAGGTACAGGAAGGATGCGATGAAGTTAAGACCGTAGATAGTAACCAAGGCGACAAGAATAACACCGGCAGCGTTCGAGCCTCCGAAGAAACTAGCAACAAAGTCTTCGCCAGAGTCCAAGCTGATCTGCTCGCTGATGGGCTTCTGGAACGCTTGCACGACCAGGTACGCCGAGAGGATCAGGATGTAAGACTGGATGAGACCGAAGACAATGAACGAGGCAATGTACGTGTACTTAGAACCCTTTGGTCTGTTACCCAGAGCGAGAATGAACTGCAGGATAACGAAGGCGAGGTAGAGGTACTTGAGGAGGGCGTTGAAAATCGGCGTTGCAGTATCGCCAAAGGGCCAGCCGTGTTTCACCTGGCTCTCGTCGTCGGAAGTGACCGGGTTGCCGACAAGGTCCATGATAACCGTCGTAGTCAGGTAGTAGGAACCCAAACTAAACCATGTAAAGAGGACCTGGAGGATGTTGTAGATGAGCTGAACGTGGAAGAAGAACATGCGGATGATGTTGTGGCCGGACTTGTACATGCGACCAAAGTGCATGAGCGAGTAGAGGGAGGCAGCGAAGGAACCGTTGAGCCAACGACGACGCTGGGAGATGAACTCGGGAGCACCCTCGGGAACATCAGTCTCACCCTTGGCAGCCTTAATATAGGACAAATGCCACTTCTGGCCGGCCTTGGCGACCAGTTCGAAGCAGAGAATACGATCCTCGGCCAAGAACATGTTCTTCTTGAAAATGTTCATTCCATCGATACCCTTCTTTCCGAGAATCTTGGAAAGAGTGTGGTCACCGTGGAAGTACTGCTCCAGCGGACGACCCATAATCGCACGGAAGCGGTAGGCGGAAAAGGCACCGGGCAACACAGAGACGTATCCGAAAGAGGACTCGAGGGGCTTGTCCAGAATGTTGGAAATCTTGTACTCGAAATTCTGGACAGCGACGAGAGGATTAAGCAGCTTCTTGCCGCCCCGTCCAAGCATTGCATGAATTTCACCGCAAGCACCTCCTAGATCCTTGTCGTTGTAGAAGCCTTCCCACAGAGCGAGTAGCGATCGGGGACTGGGCTTCGTTCCGGCGTCGATGAGGATGCAGACTTCGGGGTTCAGGATGCGACCGAAGGCGTTGAAAAGCCATCTGTGGGAGTTGATCTTCTTGGTGTTCTTCTGCTTCAAACAGAAAATGAACTGAACGGGGGGGAGAGTTGACGGGCCATCGTCAACCGGGCGGATGAGCTGTTGGTTGGGGGTGACGGACAGCTGGGTGGTGTACTCGAAGATGTGGGCCACCGTCTCCTTGCCGTCGACATCCTTCTTCACGACACCATCCTGGTAGACACCAATGGTGGCAAGAACGTCCAAGACGTTCTTGTCAGTCTTGTCGAGACCGTCGAAAACGAGGGCGACGACAATTTTCTGCCAGGCGGGACCGCCCTTGTTCCAGAAAGTAGACTTCTTGAGGTTCACGATGTCGCGAATGTTCTGCATGACACCGTGGAGGGTACGCGACAACAGGACCTTGTCTTCGTTGTAGTAAGTGACGGCAATGAGCAGCTCAGTGTGTCGGTTATACATTCTGGGACGCAGGTCGTAACCATTCTTGAGGGTAAAGTCGTTGGGATCGCAAGTGGCGGCGGTGTAGCGCATCTTGTGGAACTCATCGCTACCGCCCTCAACATCGCGATACTTGGGCTGAACAGCATTCTTGATGGCACTGGGGACGGGGTAGTCAATGCTCAGGACGGAGCCCTGAGTGAGCTTGATCTTACGGGTCGCGTAACGCTTCAGACCACCACCGGGGCCACCGGGCTGCTGTCTGCGAACCCAGCTGTCCTCGACATCGCCGACAGTCGAGGCGGGACGGCCATATCCGAAGCCGCCATTGTCGTCGAGCTCAGAGCGGAAGCCAGTGGAGAAGGCAGCTTCACCGGGAACTGGTGTCCGGGAGCCAGCGCCAGGAGCGTATGATTCTGTGAGAGAGTATGCGGAGACCGGGCGGCCAGGAGTCTCGGCAGGTCCCAGGTGGCTCTCATAGGGAGCTGGGGCGTGAGGGTCTCTCAGAAGAGACTGACCGGCATCGTCGACACCTTCGTCTTGGGGAGGGATGTGGTACTGGAGGACAGTGAAGTTAGCAAAAGAATATGAGGTGAGGGAAGGCGCCAGAGAGGAGATTGAAGCTTACTCTGCCAGAGCCAGCAGGAAGGTCCTGCATGTTGTGGCCGTCATGGCCGTCATAATCGTTCCCGCCGTTCCCCCCGCGGTACGCCATGTTTGCTGCGGGTGAACTCAGAAGCTGCGAGAGCTGTTTGTGATGTAGGCGGTAGGCGCAAAGGGATTTTCGCCTTGGGCGGTGATCGAACTAGGAAGGGTCGATTATGTTCCTTTCCAGGAAACAGGAAGTAAACACCCAGGTAGGATGGGGATGGGAGAGGAGTTTTGAGGAGTGACGGGTATGCGGTCACAAAGGCCCTGTAGGTTGTGTAGGAGATGTGCGGCCGTGAAAGCCACAACCCCGGTAGCGAATGGTGAACCGAAGGGTAAAAGAAGGATGAGATTGATGGAAGGGCTGGGGGGGCAAGAGGAGTAGAAGGGGAGAAGGTGGTGATGTAGGACGGGGCAGCAAATGGTTAAAAAAGGGTCCCACGGGCTGGCGGCGTTGCTGATGGGATGGGAGGGACACCTCAGGACTGGAAGTTTTGTGGTGGGCAGTAAAGAAGGTGGACAGCCCAGTGGGAGCGCGCGAGTGGAAGCGGCGTCCAGTGGAGGATGGCTTGGATGATGGATCAGAATAGCATTGGGATTGGCCCGACTGGGCTGAGTGTGGACTTCTTTTTTTTCACTCTCTTGTAACCCTCTGTCTCTGTGTGCGAGCAGCAGCAGCAAAGCAACAGCCCAAACGAAACCGCGGTGACGGTGAAGGGTGAGCAGCAGGAGCTCCTGGAAACCGGAGTCCTGGCAACTGCC
Source organism: Colletotrichum theobromicola (assembly GCA_014705045.1). Taxonomy (NCBI): domain Eukaryota; kingdom Fungi; phylum Ascomycota; class Sordariomycetes; order Glomerellales; family Glomerellaceae; genus Colletotrichum; species Colletotrichum theobromicola. The sequence goes on along the minus strand of JABGLZ010000923.1, from coordinate 10,979 downwards.
TCCCATCCTCGCGACTGCCCACCTCAGTACACCAGGTAAGTAAGTACATGAGATGGAATAGGAGAAGTCACTCGTGCATCCCCTCCCCGCAGAAAAGATACTTGGCATCCTCGTCGAGGTACCTCGCTCCAGCCGGTGTCCACCGCCCCATCCGTCGTACCGCAGTACCTTCTCCGTACTCTGGGCTAGTGTACCTACCTACGGATGGAGACCGACTAGTCTTGCGGTAGACGCTCACCTCACGTCAACACAAACCGGGGAAGCTGTGGCTTAGCGCTGCTCAGCACCAGGCATCGCGTTGGCCCTGCTGATGCACGATGAACAAGACAATACCACCCGAAGATGCACACCAGAGAGCACCTGAACATCATCGACAGGGTCCATTGGCCTTGGAAAACAGCACGAGCCGACCAAGATTTCCGACCAGCCTTCCCGGCGCTGCCTGCACGCAACAGACACACCCGACATCAGACATCAGCAGAAAAGTCAGTGCCAACATACCTAATTAGTGACAGACACCAGACGGACTGGCTGGGCGTAGCTGGGACAGGCTGGCACACGTCGCTCGTTCCCAGGCCAGCGGGTGGTCCTGGCCGGCCGTCATCCTTCACCTCAGATCCTCACAACCCACGCCGCCAGCATGTTGCTGTCAGGGGAGCCAATGCCGTGGACCGTCGCCAACCCCGTCGTCCCCTTTTTCTGCATTTCTCACCTTTTCTCCAGCTGCTGTCGACTGTCTACAATAAAGAGAAACAAGCAAGCTGCTGGTTGCCCCTCGGCTGCCGTCCTGGACACCATACTTGCATATGCCCTTTGGACGAGCCGTCGGCCAGTCCAGCCAGTCAAAATACCAGGACACGGCAGTCAAGCAGAGCGAAAAAAATAAAATCGGGTCCCGGACCAGGACCAACTACGTCACGCCTCTCGCAGACGAAACCCCCGGTCGCTGCTCCCTTGGCCCTTGCATCTCGCGTACCCCTTGGTCTTGCACCTTCAATCGGTCCATTTGGGGATGGGATCTGCTCCAGAAACACCTGGCAAATACCTGGCAGTTCATGCCCAGTCGCCCACACAATCGCCTTGGGATAGGGGGTTTGGGGGGGGATGTAACGGCGAACACAGAAGGCGTGGCAGCCAGCTGCACCATCGACACCAACTACAGCAGACAGCGCTCGTCCTCGATCGCCACGGATGACGGTGGAGAGTTACGAGTGTCACGCTCCTTACCGCGAGGAAAAGGAGAGAGCAAAGCTAAAAAGAACGCCGTTCCTTTCGCCGGCATATGTCGTGCCACCACGAGCATCAGCCATCATCCTTGGCTGCCATTGGCCACCATTGCTCGCAGCTGCTGCGGGAGTCCGCGGTTTAACTCTGGATGCGCAGCTGCTGGTGGCTTGGTTCGGTTCGGCTTCGGCAAACCTCTGTTTCTTTTCAAAGCATCAAAAATCACCCTCCATCTCATCTTTTGCTGTCAAGTTCAGCTCTTTCGCAGTGAGCATTGCTGTGGACAGGCATCAACGCAGCGTGGGGTACCCATCTTCCGCAGCTCCCTGGTCAATCAGCCTTCGGGAAGCTGACGGATGACCAGAACCCGGCTGCCTGCACACCGGCTGACGAGCATTCCTTAGAAACGGCTGTGCCTCTTTGTTCCTGAGAGAAACCACTCCGACTTCAGGCAGGAAGAGGAAGGATGGCACCAGCCATACAACGAGATTGGAGAGCGCAGCAAAGCAGAGAGGCACGAGAGGCAGACCCTGAATAAGACGGGATGCATTTAAGAAACGACATTGAGCTGTTAGTACGACCGCGGGTGCGACCCTCCGCATCTAAGTGAGACGCGTGTACTTGCTAACGCCCCGCTCTTTTTCTGGGATCGTGCGGCTTCCACGAAGACTCTGAAACGCCATCCCTCGCCCTAACCAGAGACTTGGCTTTCTGGAGCTGATCCGTCATCCAGGGCACCAGGGCGGCAGCAGTCACCGCAAAGTACCTGCCTCAACTACCAGCTTGGTATTCCCTCTCGGCATCAACATTGGCAAGACTCGCGAGCTGGAGGCACGAGGCTCCCCCCTCCCATCAAGCATCAAAATTACCTTATTACAGTCCTGCCTGGCTGTTGCTTGTCGAAATATCCTGCCTGGAGAAGCAAATCTCTCACTTCTCACTCCTCAGTGGTCCGACGTCGTCCAGCCTGGAACCCGTTGCCGGCTGTCTTGCAACTTGTTTCCACCACCCGGCCCAGATTCCCCATTTGTTCAGCCCGATGTCTCGAAACCTGTCCATCATCGCAATGCCATTTCTCCTCTGTTTCCAGCTCTTCCTTTTGGCGACCCTCGCCGCGGCAACGACAACCCCGTCCTCTGCCATTCGCCGCACAATGCGTCGCAGCGGCAACAACAAAACGCTGGATTCCATCCGAGCTTTTCTCTCGCAAACGTCGCGAGCATACGTACTACCCGTATGATCTGCTCGGTCTTCTCTCCTTCGTCTTCGCCTTCGCAGTGGCACTGTCTCGTTGTCACCAATGACTTGCATGTCGCGTTCGTTCAAGTGTACCAACTTTTCCCTTCCCTCTTCGCGGATACGGGGTCCCGCTCGCTGCCATTCGTCAGGAGAAGGGGGCCAAAAATAGTAAGATTGGGTTGGGGCTGATCGACTGGGGCTGAGGCGGTGCATCCACCCACGCCTCGCCTTGCTCCCATCGAATCGTGCGGCGCCATAGCAAAGCACAAGCACAAACAACGTCCAATGCTCCAGATTCTGGCGGCAGACGGCAGCGGAAACCGAGACCCTGACTGTCGCTAGCAACAATCTCACGACGAGACAAAGACGTTCGCCCCAGGCCAGCAAACGCCTTCCATCTCCCCGTCGCTTTACTTCGCGCGGTTGCGGCCAGTTCCGGCGCTCATCATCAGCCATAAGCCACCAGCCCCAACGCCGTCCTTGCATGTACCGTCAAGTACCCGCCTAAGCGCTGACTGTACGCATGTACATGAGTCCGAATACTGGGTCTCGTCAGCTCTGCAGTCATTCGTGCCCTATCAGCCTACTCGACCGTGTTTGCTGTCTCCAGTATGCCACCTCCGGAGGGGCGGATACCGGGTCCTCCAGAACCGATGTTGAAAACGCTGACTCGGACTGCCAGCGTTCAACTGCGGCCCGGGTCCAGCTTCGGTCACCTTGCCGACCGCAGACTTTAGACGAAGGCCTCCAGCCTTACTCGATAGCCGAAGGAAGCCCTTCGCAGCGTTCATCGCTTGCGGCTCCCGTCAGATTCTATTCATCGGTGTTCGGACGCCCAGAAATAATTCTAAGCCTCTGCCGCTGGCTGCAGCGGCGCAGTTCGCGACGTGTTCCCAAGTGGGTTCCCGGCGCTCGGCTCCGTCTATGACCTCCTCCCGCGCGTGTGCGGGTACCTGCCTCGGAGCCCCCAAACGGCGGGGTCATCCGAGCAAGATTTTTTCACATTCATCGGCGAGACCGCAGCAGAGATGTGGCTGGAGCCCTCAGATTGGTCGCGTTGGTTGGTGGAAGTCTGCCAACTCCGCGATCCTCAACCCTGGCACGATCCCAACGCTCTGCTCACCGTCTTTCTCACTTGTTTGAAACCTCCACTCTACGGATCTTTTGATGCAAAGAGGATGTTGCTCGTGAGTGTGATCGGCGGCCTGGGGTAAAAGGGGCCTCCCGCAACTCAATGCTATGACCTCAAGTCAGAACTTTGCCGATGTTATCGGTTCAGGGGCCGAGAGGCGCTCGCAGGACGTCAAAATGCATTCCGGGCAACACCTTGTGCGGTATGTGGAGGAGGACGGCACGGCATTGGGGGGACCATGGAAAGCCTGATTGAAGTCAATGGGCGATGCTGAGGAGGCAAAGCCGAGCCTCGAATGACGTGTCTGGGAGGCGGCTGGCTATTGTGTGTCAGAATTGGGAGGGTTCACGGTTGCAAGATCAGACGACGGCCTTCGGGAAGTCTGCGTGAAAGGCACGTGCTATGGTCAGGCTGGGTGGGAGAACCTCACCTGAGGCTGAATGAAGCTCCCTGACTCGTGTCTGGCTAAATCGTCAACCGATTCGAGTAGGCGCAAGGCCGGCCGTGCTCACGATGGCGTCAACTTCGCCTCTCAGACAAGGGCAATATCAAGACGGTCTTTTCGCCTTGCGCATTTCTTCGATGCGAATACGCGAGCGAGTGTTTCTGTAAGCGGCAAGCGACTCGTCGCCGCGGATATCAGAGAGTTCGGGGATATTCACAGAACGTGATATGACCGATTCACGCCTCGAACTATTTGTAGCGCACCCGTCAGCCTGCACCTTCGATACAGATTGCTTCTAAACATTATGCTGCGATTTGGAGATTTTACGCCGCAAACTAGAAGCTCGCGATGGAGAAATCTATTTGGAATATCTTGCCAGCCAAGATGACGCTGTAGATATTGAAGCTATTCAATGGCAGACGATGGTCACTTTCCCCCGGCATGCGACCGTGCCGGGAATTGCTGGCCCCCCCATGTTTGTGCTTTGCTGCGTTTTTTCTCCTTTCCCGAAAAACTCAATTCACGGTCCCAGTTCATCCAGTCGTTGAAGAAGTCATGAGTCGGCGTATTTGAGTTTTTGCAGGGCAGACCCCTTGCTCCTGTGTCCATCAACTCAAAACTCTATCGAACCCCCGCCTGGTCGAAAAGATGCTACTTTTGGCTCCGAATTATTCCAGAGCATTGGGTGATATATAGCCAAGCCGATGGAGCGATATAGGAGATATACAGTGATTCCGTATCGCATATTTCGAGCGGCTCGAGTGAGAGGGGACTGGGTGTCAGGGTGACATGGAGCTAGATCTTGGGATCTGACGATGGCAGATATCAGATGTGATCTGTGAGGGGGTTCCGCCATGTGGAGACGATCGCGGGGAAGACGGGGGCGTGATGAAGCTTGAATGCGATATGATAATGATAATGATAGTGAGATGAGAGAGTTAAATCTCATCATATGGCTAAGCCAGTCTAGGTATGTCTTCAAGCATGACGTGAAAAAAGCTGCAAAAACAACTCTTCCAATAAGGTATGCCATTCAACGATGGCATTTCAAGTGAGGTCTTGCAATGTGAAATCAATAATCTGCATAAACTTCCCGCTGGCGGCGACGAGATGAACGGCTCTATCAAACATCATCTTCATCCACACGCCTCCCAGTCAATATCAACCATCGGGGACGGCTGTCGTTGAATCTCAAGAGGCCGGCCAGCACCGGCCACAGTCCGAAGACAACCTTGCCTTCGGGTCCCGGCTCCTAGCTTCGGGGTTACCCGCCGGCTTTCTCGTCGGACAGCTCCAAGGATGCGCCGCTCTTTGACGGGAACCAGGCTCTACGGGGTCCCGAACCTCACGTGAAGGAGTATCCACGCACCCACTATCAAACCCAGGACGACTGTCTACCCGTGAACCCACATGCTCTCCAAACAGAAATCCGGTATAGGCAAAGCCTAAGAAGACTCAAACGGGGTCCGCTGCTCCGGAGCGTCCTTTGAAGTTGACTGGCGTCATATTCCTCAACGTGTATGTCTCTCTTTGAGACAAGAAACTGCCGAAGCTCTCGACTGTTCTCTGCCCCTTCTCATCCTACAGCGTAATTTACTAGTAGTTTGTGGCCCGCGTGGGCGAACGGGGAGGAAAAAAAATCCAAATCTTCTTTCAGTTGGCCACCGGAACCTCGTGTTCCCGCCGGATGTGGTATCGTTCCGTCTTTGTTCGTGTGACGCCGTCACGTGGTAGTTATTCTCAACGAGAAGCAGTCTTGTGTTCCCTTTCCCTCTGTTTCCGTTTCTCACCTTTGCTTTTTTGGAAACGGCATTTCAGCTGCCGCTGGGAAATGACCGAGGGGGGGATTGGGGCTGTCGTCTTTGTTCTCTCTCTGTCTGTCTCTCGCAGAGAATGCGAGTAGGTAGGCGTCGGGTTGGACGGATGAGGTAAGGTTTAGATACGCATGCGAGAGACAGAGGAAGACAGATGGGCATGATCAAGAAGAGGGCTGGAAGGTAAGAAGGATATGCTGACGATTTGGGTTGTCTGGGAATCGATAATCCTGCCTCATCTGGGGACATTGTGGGGAAAGCAAGTTGTCACCTTGAAGGGAGATTAGATCGATGCATTACGTTCTCAAGCAGAGACAACCTGATTTAGTCATATCTGCGCGGCTAGGTCTTCAGTATATGGCATAGACTTGTTGTACATTTTTGATCGAATACGACAGGAGTAGAAATAACAAGGACAAAAGAGATGGAGGCGGCGGCGACGAAGACGATGACAACGACGAACTCCTTAGTAAGTTAGAGTGCACAACCAAGAGGAAAGTAGCCAATCTAACACGAGCAAAATTGATCATATCTTGATCAAAGTCTTATCAATACCGGGCTGGGAAAAAGCAAGAATGAGTAGATGCGATGTGACGGAAGGGGTCTAGAACTTTCACACATGTCAATCCGTCCGGGACGTTGTATGAATTGTTGACCACGCGACAATCCGACGGGAAGCCACACCACGGCACTTCAGAGGTAACACAAATCACACATATCACACACGCGTATGGTGGCTCGACCAATCCCAACTCCCAGCTTACAACAGCTCTCAGCGCCGAAACGGCAACGGCAGAAATATAGACAAAGAACCCGCGCTGAACCTGGACTTCCGTTCCCGGGATGATGTTGGGAAAAAGATCGAGAACGAAACCCACGCGAGCGAGCCCGCGCTTCGCCTAGGACGGGAAGCTGCAGATGATGCGCGTGTGTTTTCTCTCGTGTCTGCCGGTCTACATAGAGCTTCTTACCTCATGCAGTCGTTGACAGGTTGGGAGTGAGGAGCAAGACGCTGATTGGCTGGGAAGCGAATCATTTGCCGGGGACGCCAGTCTTTGCCGTTGCGGGAAGAGGCGCAGGCCGTGGATTGGATTCTGTGCTGCTTGCTTTTCTTTCTTTTTTTCCCTCTCTCTTGAAGAAGCAATGACGGTTGTTCTTGATTGGCTGGCGCACTGGGCTGCAGGGGCCTTGGAGATTGTGGTGGTTTGCTTGCCTTCTTCTTCCTGTCCGTCACCTTTTCTGTGGACGGAGGTGGAGGACGAGCGAAAGAATAGGTAAGGCTAGATAGAGCTGGCCTGGCCAGGCGCGCCCCCCCACGTCGACAAGGACCGTTTCTGATAGATGAGATCCGGAAGCAGGCCATTCTTAATTGCGCTGTGATCTGCGGGATTGTGCAGCGGGCTTTTATCCTCCTGCAAACTCTACTTTTTTGGACTGGAACGTCTGAGTTTGTGCGAAGGTTTGGCAGAACGTGGCCGGGGAGTGTGGAAGAGGGCTCCCGGAGTTCACGCGGCCAGTCATCAGAGTTATGCTCAGTTGATGGCTGAAGATGACGGGGGCGCCCCTTGGCAGCTTGGTACCAAGACCGAAATGGACATGACGGGAAAGCCTACGTGCCTTGTCACACCGTCATGTAAAGGATCTCGTTCGTCCTCTCCTTGCCTCGGTTTTTGTAATGTGAGCCTGCTAGTACGGAATGGAATACCCGTACATCGCAAATAGAATAGAGACCTACGCCGGCGCCCGAACCGGCCGGCAAGCGCGAAGATGGGCAAAGACACCAACACCAACCAGCAGCAGCAGCTTTGACGTTTAAGTTTTCCGGTGGACCTGTATGGACGCCACGCCGCGTGGTGAAGGTGCCAGAGGTCTGTCTGGCTCGGCAGGGACCTGAGAGGGTGTGTTTAAGCTGCTTCGGGTATAGAACGGGCTTTTTTCTCCCCTCTCGTCTAACTTGTGCCTGACTTGCGCCGCGGAGGAGGGACTGTGCGGCGGCATGAGCGCTCTCTCGCGCGGGCGTGCAGAATGGAAGGCGGGCGGGAGAGCGGCCGGTGGTGGTGTGGGTTTTTTCCCATGTCCCTTTTTTTGGTTTTTTGGTTTTGGTGATCTGCCATGGCTCTTCCGCGCCGCACCAAGACTCCGGGTCTCCACATCAAAGAGAGAGCGAGAGACAGACGGAGACAGAGAGAGGCTTCTGCCAGTCCTCTGAAATTCTTAGCTCGATCTGCTGGCCGACTGGCTGGCTGGCTGGCTGGCTGGCTGGGGGCCTGGCTCACTAATAAGCCGCGAGGAAGTTTGAAGGGAGGGAGGGTGGATTAGGGCGATCGGGGAGTTTGGGTGAATGTGTTCGCCCGTTGCGAATGTGATCGGCGGGGTCCAGAACGTTCTGACGGAACTGATAGACAGTCACTTGAAATCACCTTTTTTGCGACCATCGCCCATCCACATTTCACGTTGTGACGTGACTTGCGCGCGCCTTGTCAGACCGTTTCGCGATTTTTTCTTCGGGGGGGGCAAGGCGGATGGGAGATTTGGGGAGGGATCTGTCTTGTCTACGTTTCGGAGTATCGGGGCTAGCATTTCAGGATCGAGGGGAAGAGGCAGGAAGAGTTGGGAAGAGAGATATGACGCCCCTGGGCCGGGCTGCGACGGCGCGGGTGGTCCTGTCACGGAGTTTGGCGCCATTGCCCCCCTTGGTGGTGCTTTTTGGACAAGGCTGGCTTCGGGGGGTTGATGGGTGATGGCGGATGGATCACGGGTGGGCTGAGGGAGCTCTGTCTCTGTCTCTTCTTTCGGAAGGCGAGAGGGAGAAAAAAGAGACAGGTCAAGGTTGAAAGACGGCGGCATGGTCAGCACGGGCGACGTAGGATAAGCGAGTGCTGGGAGGGAGCGCGATGTGTGAGATGGGTGGGACATCTTCTCTTTTGGCAGGGAGACCTGACACCGGGGGCATCGTGATTTTGGTGACCGGTCGTGTGTCGATGTGGATAGGGAGATGTGAAATTGTTTTATGTTCTTTGCACGGGGTGTTCATTTGATATGTGTGTGTGTGTGTGAGTCGTGACAGGTCTCTGGCCAATGTTGGGTTTGGACGTTTACGATTCAGTTTGGCGAGGTGAGTTTGTTGCTTGCTCTCCTTCACGCTGTCAAAAGTAAAACGAACAGTCCATCATGGGCCACGGCGGCGGCGCGCGCCCCAAGCTTTTGTTTCAGTTGAGTTCGTATCTTTTTGGATCGGGGGGCAACCCCCAGGATTGAGGCGAAGCTCGAGTAGGTAGCATCTACGGTTTCTCGTTTTTTCTCTATCTGGCGTGAGATGGTCGAGATGGGCCGAGTTTGTGTGATTTTGAGACTGAGAAGAGGGGTTGGGTTCCCTTTCTTCAACGTCCCAAAAGAGAAAGTGGGATCCGTTGCCCGTGGAGTTTTTTCTTGAGCTTGTGTCGTTCTGAGCCTTGACGATGCGACGTGCAGGGAAGGATCGGTCCCTTTCCCTCTCGCTCCTTTGGCTTGAACCCCGTTGCAGGAGAGGACGAAGAGGGAAGAATATGGGGAATGGAAGGGAGAGGTTTTCTCGCGTAGATGTTATAGGGTTCCCAAACATTGTAAAGTCTGGGTTCCAGAGGCATTGGAAACCTGGAAAACGGGGCTCGTTTGGTTTAAGTGTTTCCTCTTTCCCCCGAGTTGCCGAAAGTCGTCAGTCGTCCCAGTCGTTTACTGTGTAAGACTCAAGAGTGCAAGACCAAGCAAAGAAAAGAGAGGGTCCATCCGTTCGGTTTGGGCAGAGGTTGCCGTGTAAGGTTCCCGTGCCTCGTATCGGATGACGGGCGGGCGGTTCGGTTGTCAGGTTGGGACGCACGAACTCTATTCGTCGACTCTGCTGTTGCTTGAGCTGACGGGTGTGTGTGTGTGTGT
>JABGLZ010000096.1:0-12645 GCA_014705045.1 Colletotrichum theobromicola | reverse complement strand
CCCGTCAAGGTCTGCCTTACCTAAACCCACTGCGTACCGACCTCCGCCGTTGCTTGCGACGACACTCTCCAGCTCAGCTCAGCTCAGCTCAGGCCGACACGAGACACAGAGCAAACACACACACATAGAGTGAGATTTCTTCTCCTCTATCGCCTTTTAAGAGGGCAGGCGCCGAACGACTTTTGCCTCCCGCAGGCACCCCACGAAGTTCTTCACCTCTCTCAACCATCTTGGCCGCTCTTCCCCCCCCACCTCTAGGCAACAAACAAAGCTCCAAGCGGGGGGAACAGAGAGAGACCACCAATCCTCCTCCCCCTCCATCGTGAACTCCCCCGCCCTCGACTTTCTACAACAACATGCAGCAGCACCGCATCCGAAGCCGCATGCTCCTCCTCCCCCTTCTGTCTCGCCGTTCCCATGACGAAAGATAAGAAGCTGCTCCGGATGTCCGACAAGCGCCGCCCCGGCGGCAGCAGTGTCAGCAACACGAGCAGCGGCAGTAATACCGGCGCAGGCGGGAGCAGCAGCAACAACACAACGGGAGGCTCGACTGCCGGATCGAAAGGGGGATCGCACACACACTCGTTGCACACCACGAGCTCGCGGAGTCCCGGCTCGGGAGGTACAGCGGCGAGTATCATCGCCCCGCCGCCGCGCGCACACCATGCGCCCACGAGCTCAGCTGTGCCCGACGAGGGCGGCAGCAGCTCCCGCGAGTCAGGGAAGGACGCAAAGGAAAAGGAGTCCAGGACAAAAGATACCCAGAGCACAGCAAGCGCCGCCAACACCAGCGGCGGCGGCAGCAGCAGTAGCAGCAGCACGACATTGCTAAAGGACAAGGATGCTCGTATAGCGAAGCTTGAGCGCGAGCTAGAGATAATGGAACAGGAGTTCACGAGGGAGCTCGACAAGCTCTCCCAGGCCGAGAGCGAAACGGCCGTCTACTGGCAGGCGAAGCACAGCGAGCTGAACGAGCAGTTCCTGCGGGCCGACGCGGATCTCAGGATCCTGAGGCAGGAGGCTGAGCACCGCGACGCGGACCGCGATGCCCTGCGACGTGAGGTCGGGGAGCTAAGGGCGCAGGTCAGGGGGTTGAAGGAGTTTGTGAGCACGAGCACGCGGACGAATGGGCAGACGTCCGACGAGGTCTTTTGCGAAGGGATGATGAGGCTGGGCAACGGCTTGCAGAACTGGATCATTGTCCACTTCCGGAGGGCAAAGCTGGGTGTGTGTTCTTTTTTTGGGGTCCCCTTGAGAGAGCTGCTCTGTGACTTTGGAGAGAGAAGGTTGAAACTGACTGAGAGCGCAGATGTCGCTGCCGCCAGCGAAGAGATCCGCGACGAGTTGGGTCGTTTGGTCCCCATGTACGCAGACCTGGAGACATCGGCAAAGGTGCACATGCTACAGTCCATCGTGTCGCGAGTTCTCATGGACGTCATCTTTGAGAACTGCTTTTTCGGGTTGCCCAAAGAGCAGGCGGACAAGTTCAGAGCGATGGAAGAGACCCTGTCGAGCTACGGTTCGTCACTCTGCCGCCGCCGAGCGGATTCCTCCCACTCAACGAAGAGGTGTACTGACAGAAAAGCTTTAGTGGACGACCCAGAAGCACTCAACCACTGGCGGTCCTCGACGCTCGCCCTTTTCCAGCGCGAGGCGGAGACGAAGATGCAGGCAGAAACAGCGGCATCGACAGACGGCGTCATCGCCCGCGTGAACGGCATCCTCGACGCCGTCACCGACGCCAAGGCCACCGAAGCCCGCGACACGGCCCTCCGGACCCTAGTCGGCAGCGCGGTGGACCTGTCGCGGCAGCTCGCGGTCCAGAAAGCCGTCTTCCGGATCCACATGCCCGACATCACCCCGGGCCAGGAGACCAAGTTCGACCCCGCAACCATGGAGGACATTGGCGGGGAGGATGAGGAGGCCCTCGCGAGGCGCAACATTTCTTGCGTCACTTTCCCCGGTGTCATCAAGCGCGGGGACGAAAACGGCGGGCACATGCAATACCAGAATATCATTGCCAAGGCTAGGGTACTTTGTAGTCCCGAATGATGATGAAACTGTATCCAGACGCACCGCACCACCCATCATCCGTTTGGCGTATATCGTCCAACCCTCCTCCTCCATAATGATGATACTGATGACCCACGCTCAAGCGCGCTGGCGCCCATGGCAGGAAGTGCACATTTGTAGCCCGTCTGCCGTTATCATCCTTGCCCCTCTTGCCCTCCTCTATCGGTCATGGCCGCCAGCAGACCCCCTCTACACCTCGCCCATATGACGACTTACCGCTTGTTACCCCCTTGTCTCCCGCGGCGGCCTAAGCCGACGCCGTTGCCGCATTTCGTATCCCGTCCAGCACAAATTCAATGCTTCCCAAACACTCATGGGCGGATGGGATAACGGCACCGGTATCGCCGACCAATCGACGCGGAGTGGTCCACCCCAGAGGCATGCAGCGCCAACAACCTGCAGCTCCCACGCACCGAATCCACCAGAGCCAGTGTAGAGCGGGGTTGATCGGGACGGATCTCCCTCTTCTCTCCCTACGCCGTACAGCACCATCTCACCTGCCAGCTCAATCTGGATCCTCTCTCCCGACTGTTCGCCAGTGAAGAGGGAGGACGAGACGAAGGATTCCTGTGCGGCTCTGCTGCTTTGTAGAGCAATCCCTCCGGGTCAATTGCACCCCCCAAAGCTTGCATGCTCTTCGAGTCACCTACCACGTTGTGCCCAGGGCGACTGCAACACCTGATACTCGTGGACTTTCAGATGAGAATCAGCCATGCGATTCCAACCGCCATTGAAGGCAGACACTACCGGAATCCACCACCTAATAAAAGACAAATTCCCGAGCTATGTTCGCTCATGGAAGGGATTCCCTGGGTCGATGTTAGCATTTTAACCCCTTTTTTGCGGTCGTCGCTCCAGAGCTTGCGAGCAGGCTTCTCCCGGCGTTCCGTGGTGTATCACTGCAGGCGCCTCGCAGCAGCTCGCTTGTTCTGGCTTTACCAACAAACCCCCGCTCTGCCTGTCTCTCTTTCCATCCTGGCAGCTCTTCATACACGTGTACAGCGCATAGTGGGTGGTTCACGCAACTGTGTTCTTGAACCAACTCGGGGGAGATGCTCTGGGACAAGGGCTCGGGCGACTCCCGGGCAAGCTCTCTGTACAACATAAAGGGACTGTGCATTTGGAGATCCTTAGCCCTATGCTGTCACGATTGCAGATGATCGGACGGCAGCTCCGATGGTCTATCGACCGACCGGCCACAGGATCGTCGATCTTTCTGCGGCGGGCACAAGCTCGGAGACGGCATCACACCGAGACGAACGCCTTCCTAGAACACGATCGCGTACCAAGGCCAAAATCATGTCCGCTGACACTCTTCCTTCGACGTTGGTGAGTCAACAACGCCGGCCGCGGGAGCTGATGCTGGTTTCGAGGGTGGTGTGGATAGCTAGCTAGTCCAGTGCTGCTATCCGTCCCGAGGCGCGTGGGTTCGTGCCGTTGGCAGTGGTTCGCATTCGGAAGGCCACCGGCGAGGGGGTTGCAAGCCGCTTCAGTCTTCGGTGCATGTAAGATTTCGGCCCATAAAGAGTGACGCGTAACCCAACTCCAGCGACGAGAAGGACGCCGCGAGACTTCTCTCTTTCCCTCTTGCCTTTTTCTCTCCGCCATTCCTGAGCTCGATCGTTCAGGACTTTAACCTTATCTGTCCGTTGAACGCTGGTCCTTTATTGTAGGGATTGAAGTGCTGGCACTCGGCTGCAGCATCCCCTGTGAACACCCACTTCAGTCTCCCGGCATATTCTCCACCCACCCTACTTGGGTGCTGTTCTCTCTCCTCTGAGTGTCTCTCGTTGTCTCTTTCATCGTCGCGTTGTCGCCCGTCGCGTCGACCCTTGGAGCTAGGATTCGTCGGCTTCCATGTTCCTGGGACGCAATCAGTGAGTTCCTCTCCCAGTTGCCTTCAAAAGGCGTAACGAGACGTCTGACGTTGTACAAGGCCCATCTCGTCGGCGACAGCAAACATTCCTTTCCTTCGGCGTAGAACCCACCCACCATGGAGGGAGACAACTTCGGGTACGGGTATCCGTATTCATCGGCAGAACGTGGCTCTACTCCTCGCTACGTTCCGCGAGCGGGATCTACATCCGTGATATCTTCCGCTTCCTGGCAGTCCAGCTCTGAAGGCAGCAACTATACCCATTCGTCAAGATCTTCTGTACCCTACAACAGTCACGGCGTGCCTGACAGCTACTCGGTTTCGACGGCTCCGTCGCAGTATACGGCGTTGAGTTCCATGCAGCAGCATTTGAATGGGCAAAGAATAACTATATCAAGCCCACGCCGGCTGGGTTGTGAGTTCAAAGCCTGGACGGGTTGTCAGCGGTCATTCGGACTTGAACAAGACGAAGTTGGTCAGTGGATACGCCATGTTGAGGATGAACATCTTGGGCGGAATTACCCGAGTCGTTGTATCTGCTGGTTTTGCGATGACGTCGAGTATCGTGCCGAACAGTCCCTTGATCCCGGCATGAACTTCGAGCACAGGATGAGGCACATCGCAGACCACATCTTGGAAGGCTGCCATTTCGAGAACCGGAGACCCGACTTCCACTTCCTCGACCATGTGTATAGCATAGGGCTGATATCGCCCGAGATATTCGCGCTAGCTAAGAGGCAGAGTGAAGGGCCGGCAGCACCAGCGGATGTGTATCCGTCGGGCTTCAGGCCAGCGACGCGACAACCAAGACCCGAAGCAGTGGTGCGTATAACCGAGAGTAGTCGACGACGACAGAGAGATACCCGTCGCCATCACTGAGAGGTCTGTTGAAAGATGCATGGTAGTCGGTGTCGTTGTACCGGGATGTGGGTAAGTGCGCTTGGTCTCGGAGCGGGCCGGTGTAGATCACTGAGCGGGGGTAGCCGGCTGTCTCCCGATTTGTCTGTCTTTGGAGGCATCTTGCGAACCATAGTTCGTCTGGTTTCCTTTTTGTTGATAAGCTTTTCCATTTCTCGTCATCTCGTCACGCTGCACCAGGCAATTCGCTCGCCTCAGAGGAACGCAGTGATGCAGGGCCCCTCAGCCCTGCTTGCCTCCCATGATGAATGCCCAGTCTCTTATACCAACAGCCCGGAGACGTTTGCGAGGTCGTTTGAGGAGGCCTGCATCAAGGCAACGCACGCGCAAGGTGGAAGGCTGAATGGTAGCAGTCCGAGACGTTAGTCGAGATCGAAGTCGGGCAGCAGGGGGTTCCATCGGTATCCTGGAGCAGATGACCACTCTTCCAGTGTGCCGTGAGCCACGAGCAGTCCGACTTTTCGATGGCCATGCTTTCTTTCCCTTGATGCTTGGTATGACTTTGTGGGATTATGTTGTTGTTTCGCGTGATTTCGAGGACATGCGTCGTTCGTTGAGAGGGTGCGGGATAATGTGCTTCCCGGATAGGCAACAACGCGCACGAGGACCTTTCCTTTCTCTATCTCATTCACTGCAGGGGCTTCTGTTTCCGGCTTCGTCTATGCTTGTGGTTTCAAATGGGGAAAGAAGGTAGGCGACCGCTCTCCACTTTGGTCAGCGCAACATAAGAGGATTACAGACATACGGACACATAGGAACCAGACCTTCCATAGCATATGAGTAACGACAACAAATGTAAGGTACATGAATCTTTGGCATAACTATGCTTCGGAATCCCTCGACTGCTCAGGCATCAAACTTGAGCGGTCCACATGCCATTTTATGCGTCGTGTCGGTTTGCCCAACGCTCTGCTCTGGGTCGCTTCGCCTCGTTGTGATATCTTTCGCTGGGAGCCAATTACCGCTGCAGCCAGACTTCCGATGGAGTCTCTCCCCCAATGGGCTTACTCCCCTCCAAAACAGGGCTGTGGCGAGATGCGTGGCTCCCGACCTTCTTTTCCCCAACCACTAACTTACACGCTGCGCATGCACAGCCTCACTCGGCCCGCGCGGACGTTGAGTCTAGCTGAGTGACGAGAACTCAAACACGAGGATATTGGCCCGGCGTCTCCGCTCAGGTAGTATCACCGTTGGCGTCGTAGAATGGGGGATTTTGAGGTAAAAGAAGAAAAGATGTGACCGTTGAGCATGTCACAGAGCAAGTATTCATGCAGGGTCGTCAGGGATGTTCGCCTGGTGAAATTCTAGAGCTGTTATTGTCGAGACTCGTTTTCAGGGATGATTGGCATATCAAAGTTGCCGCCTATTCCCAATCAGGAGAGGAGGAACACTGGCGGATGCGTGTGTCGGACGCGTCAAGTGTGGCACAATGTGCTTCTTGCTTGGCGAGCTATTGTGTTCTCGAGACTGGTTCCTCACGAACTACCTATAATAAAAGGGAGGCTTCGACCCATGGCTTCAGCATTTTGAATTTCTGTATGCCGAAACACCCTCGAGCGAAATGCCTCTTTCGCGCCAATTACCCTTCATTATGTCTCATCTGCCCTCAGTGGAACTCGGCGTCGACACGACCATACCTGACGCCGTCCACCTTCAGCTCAAATCCCAGGCCAGCACTGTCGACAATCATCTCCAGCGTAAAGTCCAGGTTGTCAAACTCCACCCCTCGTGTTGTTGTTAACCTTGTGAACAAGCTCCGTGGCACTGCTGCGAGATCTGTTGTGAGCGTGCATACGTGTATGAGGTCACGGGTATATGCCGAGGGCGGGTCGTCCGCTTCGCATGCAATTAAATCGTCTGTCACCGTAAGGGATTGCCCGGGACGGAAGTTTCGAGTGTAGTGAAATGCGATAGGCTCTTGCGGTGATATTGCCTCGCCCTACGGTCGCATGTCGGTCAGTCATCGTCCCCTCGGAAGTACGCTAAAAGCAGCATTCGAGTCCAAACTCACCTTCGCAATGTGCCACTGCATGCGATCCGAGACCATCCACCGCTCCCACAGTGGTGACCAGTACCGCTCGCTGACCGAGTGTTTCTCTTCGTCATACACGGTTGCGTACGATGTGCCGTAGTGGTACCGGGCTTTTCTTGATATCACCATGTTACCCTCGAGTCCTCGCAGAACTGCTCCACGCACAACTGCCGTCCAGGCATATACAGGCTGCATCACCTCGATGGAAGCAGTCTCTTGCATGGTTGTCATGGTTCCATGAGTCGGCCGCTCGGTGTAAGGTGGTGGTGCCGCGCTGTTGAAATGCGACTTCAGCCTCCGGTAGAGGTAGTCGCTCTGGCCAAACCCTCCTACTAACACGATCCCAGACACCAAGCCGCCCGCTTGGCGAATACCATCTACCTGGCCCTGTACAAGATCGCAAACCTCCTTGACTACGGGCTCAAATATTTCTTTTATCTCGGCAGCCGTCATGATCATGAATCCGCAGTCAAGACCGGCTTCTTCGTCGTCTGGCAAACCAGGGAATCTTGTCCAAGTTAGAATCTCCCCCTTGCTGGGTGCGAGAAGTAGACTCACGGTACGTTGACCTCTTGGTGCTCGTCTTCGTTGAAGTTCCGCTTTACGAATTCTTCGAAATACCGGAGGCCCATCTGCCATGTTTTCTGTTTCTTGTGCATCATTTCGTCGAACCGGGTATGGCCCAGCTTGTTCTTCACGTGCTCTTCGAATCTGTAGTTGAGGAATGCGCTGCCGCAAAGCCCACCGGTTCCCACGGCAGACTCTTCGACCTTGAGCGGCTTGAGTGAAATAATTTTGTAGGCAATCAGGCTATGGGCGTCAGCAGTGTTTGCATAAGCTCCTCCGCGCAATACCTACTCGACAGTTCCACCACCAGCATCACAGACAATGAAGTTGTCGCCAACATTCAGATGGTTTGGTTGGATGGCCTTCAGCGTGTAGACGGCCGCGGCTTCGGGTTCGCTGATCATCTGGATCTCCGACATGGACCCCATGCCGGCTCGCTCGGCGGCCTGTAAAGTGGTGTTCTTGGCCGCATCTGACCACACGGCTGGACAGGTCAGGACGAACTCGACCTTTGTGGACGCCATGAAGGATTCGCCGTATCTTCGAGTCAGGGTGTCTATTGTGTGTTTGTAGATCTGTGTGAGATAGTCGCTAACGGCATCAAGCACATTCTTGTTGTAGCGTTTCAGCTGCGCCGCCGTTTCCAGTGGGCTCACGTAGAAAGGTAGTTTCTGTGAGCGGTCGAGGAAGAGCTTGATACACCGGAGGCGGGATTCCTCCGGCTTGAACTGGAAGCCCCATTTCACAGTAGGTTTTGTGCCTTCGGGGGCATTCTGAGGAAAGTCATAGCTGATCTCAGTGGGTACCTTGTCCGAGGTGATACCGTTGCCGCCGGGCCATGTCTTGATGATTTCGACATCGTCTGGTGTTGATGTGTAAACGGCAGCGACACTGAGGTGGTGTCAGCCAAAGTGACTAGGGTCAGGCACGACTGCCAGTGCAAAGATTGTGCGGGTTCGGCATCAACATGAATGAGAGGTGGCATCACGAAAGCGGACGGTGCAAATCAAAGGAAGAGACATCTCATGAACAACATGATAGGCGTCAAGGCGTGTGCGACTCACCCTGAGAAAGTGGTTCCAAAATCGACGCCAACAATCAGTCGATCGGCCGGGCCGAACAGCTCACGTGGAGGAGCTTGACGTTGCGGAGGGCCGTTGACGGCTTCGGTGGAAGAGTTGGGCGTGAAGCTGGTGAAGTAGCTGCTCCGGCTTGCTTGGTTCCGTAGACTGCCCGAGGCCGGCCGGAGGGGGAGATTGAAGCTCATGGCGGCAGTACCAGATCTAGATATCTGCTCACACCCATAATCCGCACGACTGGACCACCGGCAGAAACAAAGCGAGCGGGACGAGCCCTCGCACGCGACCCTTGATGAACGGACTAGTAGGATGGATTAGGGCGATACGTCGTCGTCGCTTCGTGATGTTGCGCAAAAAGCAAGAGTGCAGATCGTCTCTTCAGAACAGCAAGACTACGGGACCATGATCGTGGGGGGAGGAAGACGGTGGAGGAGGGGTTCGGTGGGAGGTGGGCGGTTTGGTTTGGTGGCAGAAAAAAAAGAGGGACAAGTGACAAGTTGAAGACGGCTTCGGGCCTGGAGCAACGAGCAACGGCAACCGCCGACGATGACGACAAGTAACGACAGGAGGTCGGTTTGGACAGATACGAAGTCGGCTTGAGCCACGTCTGAAGTTTGGAAACGCGGTTTGGTGAGTAGAGTATTCTGCTGCCTAACGGATTTCCTGGATTCCTTGGGATGAAGGAATGATGGCAGAAGACAGCGCTGGCTGGTCGAGCGTGTACCGGCAATGTACCCTGACGCCGCCAGGTGGTTGTTGGTGGTGGTGGTGGTGAACCGCAAGAAGGGGACGTCGGAGCGTCAGGCCTGGGCAAAGCAGAGCGGGAGGAGCCAGCCCAGTGCTTGCTGGTTCGCGACAGGCCAGGGTCGGGTGGGTGGTGCGGTGCACCTCACTGACAGGGCAGAACACACGGATCAGGCAGGCAAACACTGCCCCACGTCTCTACGCCTGTTAAGGAGTTGGGTTGAGTTCCTAGGCTGAAGGCGACCTGGACTGGAGTGTGCTTCCTGACTTCCTGAAGCTGGCTGGGCTGTGACTGTTTGATGGCTGGAGCTGGTGCGCCAGAGGTAAAGGCTAAGGTACCTTAGGTACTTTACTGAGTGCTTGCTGTATCCGTACTGGCGCCGCGCTGATGAGGCGCAGGGCGAGCAGGGAAGGTCGGGGAAGGTCACTTGGACAAAGTACCGTGCCGATAAATGGCTGAGGTAAGCTACCACCAATTGGCTGATGATGTCCTTCACTGCAGGTGAGTGAGATGCAGCGCTGCAACCTGGCACCTGCCTGCACAATGAACAAGGGAAACTGGGCTGGACAGGAGGGGAGGGGAACATGCACCATCACGTGATGACGCCGACCCGACCGACAATGGCAATGAGGTGAGGAAGGCAGGCACCTTCGGCCGGCAAGACGACGCTCGAGTCTCAACTTGCCCGGCGGCGCGGGAAATCTCCCGAGGCGCATCCTTGGCGTGTCTCGCTTGCAAAAGGGCCAACGTACCTACCTTATCCTCGTCAATCATCACCTCAAAAAACCCAGGCACACGAGTCTGTCTTCAAGCATCTTGTCTTTAAATATCGCAGAACGCGTAGCCCATGACGAGCAGCAGTCTCGTATTCCCGTGCCAAGATATGCTCAAATATACTGACAGCTGTCGCTCCCCTCGACATTGTGCCGATTGCGTCGTCGTACAGACACACGAAGGAAGAGGAGCCTATACAGTGGAGCTACAGCTTCGAACTTCGGGCTTCAATGCCGAAGCCACGGGGCCGACGGTCCATTCAGTGGTTCATTCACGTAACGCCGGTGGAGCAGAAAGACTCGCCTTACCAAGGCAGAACTCACTCACCACCAACCTCGCAAATTTCAATGCGCTGTCTACGCAAGCGGCTAACGTGGCAGAAGAAGTAGTTGCCCTTGATCTTCGTTGTCGATCATCCAAGTCGTCTACTTCAGAAAGGTCAATTATCAAAGCCCTGTTTTCCAAGTATCCACCAGCAAACGGCTCTCAGACCAAAAAACTTGCGACTGGGAGGAATCGAACTTCCATCTGCTCGGAACCAGTTGAGAGGCCACAACGAGCTATTCTAACCGTTAAACTACAGTCGCTTATTGGATGTTGAGCAGGTGCCGTGTTGTGGGATATGAGCCTCCCGATTCAGGGCATGGAAGTGGACAATCCACATCCAGGGCTTAGATGGGTCTCCAATCCTGCAGTAAAAGACCAAGTGGATCTTTGCCCGGTAGAAGTCTCAACTCTCAACTAACCAAGTTTGAATAGACTTCAGCGACTAGTGTCAATGAACGACTGATCCGTTGGGTGTCACTGTTTGAATGTCTAGTCATTAGGTTCTACCACCTATGACTAACTTGTCTGCCTGGGGGGCACTGACTAGCAAGCTCAGGCAGAATGCGCGGTGCTTCGGCGTCCTTCCGTATGCGAGGTCCATGGGACTGGACTGAACAACTACCAAAGGTAGAGCTGCCTGGTAATGATGGCAGCCAATCATTTCGTCATATGCAACTGAATGACTTCTGAAGGCTGTCCCATAAGTCGCTCAGGGAAATAGCAGTCACAGGCTCTTTGGTTTCTTGTTATAGTGTTCGATAGTCTGGTCATTATACTTCTTGTTGCCTTCATCACAACCAGTCTTTCCCCAGTATGATTCTTGACAATGTTGAACAGCTTCAGAGCCCACCCAGTAAGGATTTCTACAGTAGGAGAAAAGGCAGTAGAAGCACCTCAGTCGGTGCCCAGTCCAGTAGCTTTGTAGGTTACGTTTTCAGGGATCATTCTTGACAATATCGTCGTAATATCCATGACATTGTTGTAGTAAAGAACTTGCTCATTTCTGATGGGGTTTGCGGCACTTGTGCTATTGATCCTGAAGGTAAGATGGTCTTCTCAAGGGCCTACGATCCAGGCATATACCGAAACTTGGATAGATAGCGACGACGTCTCGGAGTATCTATACAATTAGAATGTGAAAACACACAGACGAGTTAGACGATAGTAATAAAGTTGGTACACGGACTGAAGTCGGGCCTTCTAGCATAGTGATCCTCCTTCGACAAAACATCCTAGACCCTACATTACCTGACCTCGTTCGCGTTCTTCACGCGGCTGCAAGGTCCCGACAATGTAAGATCACGGGTTGGGATAAATGCAAGAGACCCGAGTGTTCTCCGGGTCTCACTTATGATTTGTGCTACAACCCGTTGATGGTGCAACCCAAGACTCGAGGTAGTTATCCGTATGCCGGCTCAGGGGAAAATCAAACCTTTTTCATTTCCATCCAACGGATGGGTGCAGTTACAACTGTCCGCCTGTACCCAATCCATATACCTGTGGTGTATACTCATCCAGACCCGTTATACGTCAAGATGGATGGCTGAATGAAACCAAATCTAAGCCTAAGTTCCCGACTCATTCGTCATCGTCAGTCTTAAACCGACAAACAGCTTGCTGTCTTGGAGCACCTAGACACAATTAGAGAGTGTCAGACTCGCCTCTTGTGAAGAAAAGCAAAAAATCGCAAAAGCAAGAGAGTTCTCGGAGTTTATACGAACATAGTCGAGGCTGAAGACAGTCTTAGCCCAAGCCGAACTACTTAAGCCCTTCAGCCCGAAACAGAATCAACACGAAAGCCAAGACACACGATCACAACACCTCACGCTTCCTTTTCCAAAGCCTTCCAAAAGAAACCATCCTCGGTTCAAGAACTACCCGCTACATCATCAACCTCTCAGAATAAGAACCAAAACACGGTCTCGCATCCCACACCAGACACATCAAGTCAAGTCTCAAGCCGCTCGAGAGATCGACACAGCAAGCCCATCCTGTTCAAACGGTCCCCAAAAACGAAAACCAGGATCAAAACAACCCTCGTCTCCCAAAACAGAACAACCCTATTCTCCCCGAGAGACATTCCTGCAGAAAAGCAAGAGACATCTCGGAACCACCCGCCAAAGGAGGCTGAGACCCTTCTCAGCCACAACGAACTCCCCCCCGATCACACCCACCCGCCCCTCACGCCCCCCTTCCTTCCTCCGTCCGCCTCACCTTGAACATCAACCGCTCCAAACAAACGACGATATCATAC
>JABGLZ010000918.1:0-15662 GCA_014705045.1 Colletotrichum theobromicola | reverse complement strand
TGGTGGTGGTGGGCCCGGAGGAGGCGGCGGAGGCGGCGGCGGAGGTGGGTTAGTCGGATTCGGGGGCGGGGGCGGCGGTGGTGTCTGTTGCGGTTGAGCTATTACCTGTTAGGTCTCATGTCTTCCCGTAACATGTTGCTGTGCGTTTTCACTTACGTTCCCGCTTCTGGGGAGGCCTGGGCGGGTTTCGACCTTAACAGTCATTATCAGATTAGAGCTGTCTGTACAGGCCGTAGAAAACACTTACCACGGTCACCATCGGGACCGTCGTCAGGCCTGGGTGGACGTCGCCCTTCACGTCGATCATTAGCCCATGATGCTCTCGTGAGCCTGCAACAGTTACGTACCGTCATCATCTGGCTTGGGCGGATTGCAATCACGAGCACGCAGCTGCGGCGGCCTGGGTGGTCGGTCACCTATGTGGCCGTTGGTTAGCACCGAAGAGAGGTTATTACAGATAATACTCACCACGGTCGGGTCCGTCATCATCAGGGCAACGGTCTCGAGCCCAAACACTTGCGTCCGGAACATGAACTGCAGGATCATTGCGTCGTGCTTTGATACCGAGATGATCCTCTGGGCTCATCATATCAGGCTTAGGAGGAACGGCAAGTCCAGCTGCCAGTGGCTCCAATAGGAGCAGGCCAAGGAGGGCCTGTTTCCAAGAAAGGGTAGGCATGTTTTGGGGATTCGGTGCGAAGTGTTTACTGGAACTTTGAGATTGCTGAGAAACGGATAGTGAGCTCGAGCAGCTCCGGTCAGGTTTGAAGAGGGCATCTGACCTTCTTATACACTTCCGTGATCATGAAAATATCTACGTTTGCTTCATCCTTGCTGTGGCCATATCTCGATCACTTCTCGTTCATGTTAACGTCTGCCCGGGCATCTCCCCTCAACTAAACCCACGGAGACCTAGCTGATCTTGAACCGAACTCAGAGAGAAAATAACCTTACCAGATAATCAGGGAATTCTGAAAATAAACTCGCCTGATCTACAGACCTCAAAAAACGACTGCCTTAAACTCTATACCCATGAAAAGCGGAATGGGGCGATCATGAAGAATGCCCAGACATCAGCGCCCGTTCCAGGCGTTCCATGCTATAGGTTTGCACATCATTTTGACCCGAGCTCCAGATATTTGCGGGGTCAAGATGATGTTCCTCTGGCATCTGATCGGGGTGAGGTAGGGATCAGATCAGTGAACAGACTGATGAGAGTACTTGGAAGTCCTGGCTATCTGATGTTTTGTGACAGGTATGGTGGTAATAATAGCTGCATTATTTCTCCGAGGACGCCTGAGATGTGTTGGCCTGGTCTTTGGACGATCGATCCGAGAGTCGTGACTCAAACACTGACTTGTACCCGGGTGTTTCTAGTCCATGATAGTCCTAGCCTTGACAAGTAGTGGGAAACGATGGCTTCGGCACATTTCCTGGCGTTGAAACAAAACGCCTTTCCGAACCACTCGTAAACCACTCACTCGGTACTTGACTAAAACATCCCCACGATGTCAAGACCATCGCGGCAACCTCCCCAGCAATCGGCGCCCTATTGGGAACCCCTCCCAAACTCTCAACGGCCACGCCAAACTCAGCTCGACTCATCGTTGGGGCGAAAATTGAGGAGTAACTCCTCGGGAGCATCCGACACGCCATTCAATGACATGATGTCCCGCATGGCTTCCTAAGAACCCCATCAGCAGGGAAATTCTACCCGTGAGCAGACCTGTAACAAACAACCTTATTTCACCCAACCGCGGCTTTTAAGCGTGTACCAGAGCACACCAGCTTCAAGCTTAATTGGACGTGCGAGACCCAATGAACACCGGTCGCTGACAGGGATGGGATCTGAGCGGCTAAATC
The DNA here is from genome assembly GCA_014705045.1 of Colletotrichum theobromicola. Classification (NCBI taxonomy): domain Eukaryota; kingdom Fungi; phylum Ascomycota; class Sordariomycetes; order Glomerellales; family Glomerellaceae; genus Colletotrichum; species Colletotrichum theobromicola. The sequence continues at coordinate 13,799 of JABGLZ010000918.1, read as the reverse complement.
TGTTGAATAGCCGTCAGTCCCGGCAGTGCTCGAAAATCGTCCTTTCCAGCACGCTTTGCACACCTTCATGACGTGGATTGAAGGGCTCAACCTTCCTGATATTAAGGGGCAATTTTCGAACCGTGGAGGGTGAGGTTGCGCAGATCATTGCGCACAAGTGTCGCGGCGGTGCTGTGCAAAGGTCTAAGATCGCAGCTCTGAGCGGCCATCCAGAGTGAGCAGAGTTAGAGTTTGTGGGCGACCGTCTGTGTGATTGCATGAACAACCACGCAGTCGAAGAACTTGGCTATTGATAGAGCAAAGTAACTTTTGCAGCAATTTTGAATGAGACGGCACATCGACGAAAGAAAAGATGACGTCCTGCGAATTCTTGAGTGCCTCTGTCGCCACGCGGAGACCTACGTTGGGGAATGTAGCTCCCCATCTTGGCGATCCGTTCGTCTCAAAGGCTATTCGCGTATGTTCGCGTCAGCATGAACGCAATGCAGAAGCGATGTTACTTGATTGCCCGGGCAGAAAAGAAGTTTGGGGAAGGTCCAACTCTGGATGCTTGAGGGGTGTGCGGTTCGTGACGGGGCTTACTGATTGGATCCAGGTTGGCCTTGGTGCCGAGGTCATCAGATGGCGTTGTCTCACCGAAAGAAGGTTCTGGCAAATCATCACCAACGGCGACGAGGATGTAGGATGTTGACTAGTGTGACAAGATACGAAAGAGCTTCCAGTCGGATACCTTCTTGTTTGGACAGAGCTTCAACGGCTCCCGGTTTGCCTACTCCTACACATGCTTTCATAATATGGCTAGTGAGCCCAAAACATATCATATCCTTGCAGTTCAGGGTCTTGTTCGGCACTATTTCTGTCCTTATGGGGCGTTCGTCAGCCTCACCATGATCTGGATCCATCCCATTCCGTGGCCTTGTTCCATGCTTCCGGTGTTCGCTGCTCCTCGCCGAAGCGTTCAACACTTTGTTTATGTTAGGTTCTTGCGAATGCTTCATGCCAATGAAACTTGCCGTTGAAATCTCCGTGTCCGTCGTGTTTCGCAGTTTCGAGGTTTTCCGTTCATGTAGTTTTGAAATAGAATTGGGCGCGAACAATGACACAGTCACCCCACAAGATTGAACTTCCAGTCTGGTTTTCACCGCTGTCTCAGATCGAGCGGGTCGGATCATGGTCAGAGTATGGTGAACACAGCGCATCAAAATCAATTTCTCGCCGCGGTATTAACCTTTTGACTCGACTGGTAAATGGATGACTCGGTTCCAACGGACCAGAAGGGACAGGGTTATCATGATCCGTACTCAAGCACGAATCGATTCATGTAGCAAAGTCGATCATAATCGAGGTCCGGAAGTCCGACAATGTCGTACTCGACGCCCAATGGGTCATCATTGCGAACTCCGTCGATGAACACTAGCATAACTCCCTCAAAGAGAGAGGGAGTCAGTGAGACAACTGCCGGCTAAACTGTAGACGCGGAGGGTTTCGGCGATGGCAGGCCGGAGAAAGTCATCGCTGCCAAACTCGAGCATCCCAGACGCCATAGAGGCTCATATGGAGACATACCTCTGTGCGTTTCATCATGAGTCCCAAGTCGGCCCGTCACTGTACTCGGACATTTATTCCTCTTATAGCCAAAGGATTAAAAATAATTCATGTTTCCTGGGTGTAGTTAATGTCTGGTGCCAGCGGTGGCTATTTCACCACGATGAAGTGCACTTGTGTTTCTTGCAGTAGAGTAGCTTGTGTACATGACTGAAACGCAGTCATCTTGTGTATTGTAATATTAACATTGAAATAAAGTCTATTCTATCTTTTCGTCATTCAATCCCTGAAAACCTGCCAGACGGTTTGCACCGGATGTATCTTGAGTCTACCGATGTGCTCATGTATGCGTTTTGGATACGGTTCTAGCCCTGCCAGTGATCAGGCGTCCACTTGACCTACGAAGTGTGTCAGCAAAACTTCATTCGGAATGTTCATGCTTCCTGGTACTCACATAGCTGGGGTCAATCTTCTTCAAATCGCCGACGCCCAAGTTGCCGGCATCAATCGCAATTTCATGCTTCATGATTTGGATGGCCTTCTCGACGCCCTCTTGGCCGTAAACATTCGCGAACATGAAAGATCGAGATAGACCGACGGCCTTTACGCCGAGGGAAAGCAGCTTCAACACATCGGCTCCATAGCGAACGCCGCCATCAGCGTAGACCTCGATCTTGTTAAAGATCTCGGGGTCAGTGTTATAGATATCCAGCGCAACCTCCAAGGCAGAGGGTGCACCGTCGAGCTGACGGCCGCCGTGGTTCGACAGCCAGATACCCGGAACACCATGCTCAATGGCGGCCTGGGCATCTTCAACGCTCATGACGCCCTTGAGAACGATGGGCAGAGAAGTCATGTTTGTGAGCTGGTGGTAGACATCCCACTAACATATGTCAGCTTGAGTTCAGGTAATAAACTTTCAAGGGGAGCGCAACGTACAGTGATAAGGGACCAGCCGGAGTCAGCGGAGCCAACGCCGAAGCGGGCAGCACGGTGACGGTTTCCGTCGGCGGCGGAGTCAACACTGAAACCGATGGCTTTGGCACCGGCCGTCTCAATTCTGTCAAGCACCTTCTGAGTCTCTGTCATGTTGTCCTGGAGATAAAGCTGTTCCGTTGGTGTTAGAGGCTGCTAAAACGAAGACATTGTCTGCGGTACTTACCTGCTGGAAATGAACTTGTCCATTTGCCTTGGCGGCAGCGATGTCTTCCATTGACTTTGAGGACAGAAGAGAGGGCTATCGGAGATTAGCATCAGCCTCAGGATAGTGGCGACAACATGATATCGGATACTTACAACGTAGAGGATGTTCTCCGCCGCAGCCGCCCGTATAAGATTGAGCTCTGCCAAAGGATGACCCAGATCACCACGAGCAGCAGGTCCAATAAAGAAAGGAGCAGAGAAGTTGTGCCCCAGAATGGTGGTTCTATTCTCATGGAACGCTTGTCAGCCTATTGATGTACCCAACAGTAGAGGAATTGTGCACGTACGGGAGCGTGTTTTCCACATTTGTAATGTCAACCATTACGCGAGGGTTGAAGCGATACCGTTGATACACTTCGAGGTTATTCCGGTACGACCACTCGCCTGCTGCACCGTTGCGGTAGTAGGTGTAGTTCGTGATGGGCAGATAGTTCCTAGCAGCGAAGTCGAAATCCGGCAGACCGATCATTGCATCCAGACTGGGAAGTTGTCCGGGCTCCAGGTCCGGAAGAGCCTGTTCAATGCCAGTATCAGGTTCGTTGAGGAAGACTCTTGCAGCAAGAGCGCTCTGGGCAAGGCCCAAGGCGAGGAGGGTGGTTGCGCGCATAGTGATGGTGTTAGAGGAAGTCAAGCGAGTGCGCAGTGATGGGATTCAGTGCTGGTTTGTTGGGATAATCATATTTTTGAGTTGTTCTTCAATCTTTATATCATCATCAATAGCCAAGATGTTTGTTTGCTCTCCTGAGTCTCGTTCTCGTTCTCGGTCTCGCCTCGACTTCCGAGCAGCAACATCCCAAGCCGCCGAGGCCTCAGCCACCCAAAACCTCAACATTCTTCGAATAATACAAAATAACGCAGTGGATATTCTGAGTCCGTCTCTACTCATCCTTGGATCGTCAAATTGCATGCCATGCATCACGCTCGGAAAGCCTCCGAGCTGGAAGGCGAAGCCATCGCCGGAAGTCTTCGGAGGAGCTTCTCAAGGGATATCAAAAATTACAATTTCCTGCTCAACCAAACAAGATATCCGAACAAGCCACGCCTGCAGGTACAGCGATCTACGGGAAGACTCCGGGCGCAGAGCAGGGTTGAAGTTGAAGTAGACGCGTGGCCGGCTCCACGACGGCCCTACGGGTCAATTGCCCCGCGACTGACATATCCACCGAACGCTCTCTTGTGCAAAGACGAACTATGACGGCTTGGATCACCGTCGGTGATGTAACGGAGTTTATCGGCGCTGGATTCAGCATTACGCGGGAAAGGGTCCAACCTTGGCAGGAATGTGGGGGTCAATCTTTTTTGATGGAGACTGAGGTCTGTTCGAGCCATTCTCCGTGAATGCCCGCTCAGATGAGTTGGACGGCGGCGGAAACTTGCGCAAAAGACTCCATTTGCAAAGCTTGGATATCTCGTAGGCATGCCGCATCGGGGTTACATGTGAGTCAGGGTGGGACGTCTGAGCTTTGGTAGCGATGTTGTAGTCAAATATAACTCTCTAATGTGACAGTTCGGGACTATCATTGATGGCCTAGCGAGGTAAGTCATAGAGTGTCGGGAAATTCTTGATTTTAACCATAATGGTTACTGGATCTGCCGGGCCGTTAGTTTGAGTTGAAATTGTGAATCAAATGTATCAGATGTATTTGTCTTGCCTTGAAGGTAATTTAGCCGTTCAATTGAGCCCACGCACTCTTCTATTCGTAAATTGTCCTCATAATTCGTTCGCTCGTCTTCGAGAAGCAACTTACGGATGGGATGTGAATTGATTGGTGAGACCATTGATGTCTCCTGCTAGCCCCTTGGGCCCATGCAGTAAGGATGCAGCATGTGATCATTGTACATCGCGAACTCCTCTTTCGTAGGCTTGTCTGCAGTCAACGCGGATACGGTGAGCAACGGGAAGTGGGAATAAAGTTGCGAAGCTTCTGGGACGCTTCAGTGACCCGCGTGGCTGGAGCCCGTAAAAGTGGATGCGGCCTCCGGCAAGAAACCTTGCTTTGACGTATTGAAGATCCTCTGAAAGACAAGCATTCGATCTTATCAGATGCTATCAGTTAGATAACGGGGCTTCGCGGAGCCTCTTCTCTGCTAGTTGTCCCTAAGTTGCCATCCGTGGTGGGATTCGGTCCAAGCGGTCCAGGCTCGGGTGGACTCGCTTCCACGTCAACGTGGACACAGGCCCAGAAAAGGTGCTCATTGACGTGGGGGCAGTCCGAAGGCGTTCCAGAAGGCATGATACTCTACTCAAATGGGTATTTACGATGCGCAAGCAATCTTTGGGGGTTACCTTGACAATTTTTGTGATTTTTACAACTCATTGTGTCGAGCAGTGTAGGTGGATAGTTGTTACAATTCAGTGTGGCCAGTGCCCTCTCAAAAGCTAGGTTGCTGTTTAACTGATGTGCCGTTCATTCTGGGGCCAAGATGCCGAAGTTTGGTGCACCTCATCCATGGGTCTGTCTCGTTTCCTGCCGCATCTCCACTCAAAGTTGGCCCCTTGAGAGTTTGGCGGATCCTATGGTGGATCAGACGGCGTAGATACCGTAACCGGTACCACATACCACGGCAAGACGGAGCCGATATATTTCGTCCGACATCCTCCGATCTCGCAACCCTCAATAATCCTTGGTATCAAGGCGTGAAGGGACGTGGCGGAGATATCGTCGAGATATCCCGCAGTCTCGCCGAGTCAATTCTAGGGAAGCTTAGAAAAAGTTCGATGGGCCGTCAAAAGGAGCCCTTGGCTCACTACATCATGATTGATAGGAATGGCTCAGGCAAGGTTCATCTATCGCTAGACCGCAGTTCAGGATCCCAAGACCACGTGGAGATTTGACCAAAACGCAATTATTGCGGGCCTATCTATGCGTGATGCTGTCACAAAACGGCGCCCTCATGATCAGGCCAGCAGTCCCCAATCTTTCCATCATCCTGCACACTCAAAACAACGCTTCCTTCGCCGCGAAGAGGATTTCCCTCCCAGACAACAAAATCTCCAGAGAACTTGTTTCTGCCAGGACCTTCTCCCTTTTCATAGTCTTCCAGCCCTAAGATCTTGTTGAAGTTCGTCGATACCAACTTGATCGCCTCTTTCTCGCTCAAATCCGCAAACTTGGCGACCCACTGTGCCTCCTGAGCAAGTCCATGGACCTTTGAGTCGCCTTTTACTGCAAGAGCCACCAGCACACCAGCGTCGATGAGTACCTGAGCAGGGCTCGGAGACAACGGAGGGCCGGCAAAGGAGTTCTTCTTTTCCCACTCATCGGGGGCGCCGCGATTGCCAGTCAGGATCACGGGGATCCTGGCTTCAGCTAGATCTTTTGCGACCTGTCAGGTTATCAGCAACAAGCAACGTCGATCGTGTACTGGAGGCTATCTTACCAAAGGAGCACCATGTCCGCCGTAAATGATGAAGTTCACTGAAGGGAATTCCCGTTTTAGGAGAACTATCTGGGAAATGTCGTCCTAGCAAAGGGTTGGCAACTCTTCTAAGCGCATTGACTCAGTGGGGTGTCTTACCTCGTTCACAGTGTACACGACAACAGGCAGTGACCCGTTCGCTGCTCGGGCGTAGACACCGCTTGCGGTCGCGGATACTCTCTGCCCTTCCTGAATGACCTGACGCAGACGCTCAATCCCAGATGATATGGTCGGAGTGTCGTCGCCTGCCGCACAGTCAGTAAAGGCTCATGGATCACAGGGAGTTAAGAGAGCATGCCTTTGGCCTCTTGCCCGATAGCAACATGCAAAGCGATTTCATCCTTCCATATACCACCTCCGAGAACAGTAGCGTTCTCAGAAGTCCGCAGCCCAACACTGACACCTTGAAGCAGCCCGCCCCCAAGAATTGGCGCAGTGATGGCTTTTGTAACACCGCCGAGCCGAGCGCGACCAAAGCCCCTTCCCCCGAAGTGGACGCCGTATTTAGCAAAGTGAAGGTCCTTTCGTTCGTTCAGTGCGTTGCCCTTTCTCCCTACTGATCCATCGCCCGTGGAAGGCTCCGAAGAGATGTCTAAGATGCCAATGTTGTTACCGAATGCGACCAGGCCTGGTGTGATGTAGCCATGATCTAGTTTGATTACAAGAGTGTTGTCGCGATCTTGGGAGGAGACACATGCAGACTCGGTTCCAATGCAGGTGATCTCCCCACCAGTGACGACCATTGCTAGACGCTCTCTGGTATCTACTGAGGGCACTGCGTCGAGCAGAGCCTCTTTGATCCCAGTGAAGGCGATCTGAGTGTCATCTTTCAATGCTCTACCGCACACATCCCCTCTTGTCTCCTCTGCGATTGTGGCTCTGACTTTTGGCAACCCAGTATCGCTTTCTTTCAAAGATCTACTCAAGATATCCAGAGAAGTCTTGCGGTCGAGAGCCTCGCGACCATCAATAAAGACCTGCATAGTAGTCGCACCAACCTGAAGGGGATGCGTATCCCAGACGACTAGGTCGGCATCATAGCCGGGCTTCACAAACCCAATTCGATGGTCTTGTTGGATTGAATACGCACCGGCCGAGGTAATGGACTGCAGAGCTTTCGATTCCGGAAGTCCAAAGGCGTAGGATACTGCCGCTTGATAACTATCCAAGGGTTAGAAAAGACTCAAGGTCATAATCGTCTCCTCGATTAGACCTACGCGAGATATTTGGCGTGATTGCTCTCACCGGTGTGATCCTAGAGACAAAGTCTTGAGCTGATGATTTCCTTGCAAGGGTGTTTCTGCTCCTAACTTACCGATTTCAAGACCACACGAATGCCGTGGTCATCAAGGATCTTTGGTCCGCGCAAGTTTGCGCCATATGCCTCATGCTTGAAAAGAGAGTTCTCGGCGAAGGTGGCAATGGTAATGTTCCTGCAGTTCTCCGTCAGCCCGGATCTGCGGACATATATGGTCCACTTCCTACCTCTCCTGCCTCTTGAGAAACTCTGGGACCTGCCATGCCTCCAGGGCGTGGTGGAACGCTTGTGGATGAACACCAAACTCATGTAGAACCGCTAGCATCCTCTCAAAATCCTCCGGCTCGTAGCAGTGGATATTGACATTGAACTCTCCCCGTAACAAGGCAACAGTTGCCTCCAGCTCCACGTCCACTGGGGGTTCTCCGTATTCTTCCAAGAAGCGAGCGACGTTTCGACTCTTGTGACCATCACTTACGATACTCTCCGCCGCCTGGCACCAAGCCCTTTGTTTCGAATCCAACTTCCGCGCCTTCTCCAGATGCTGCCTCAGAAGCCAGGCATTCCCGAGGCGGGTGTGGCCGTAGAGATGCTTCGGATTCTCGCCGCAGGCCATCTTGAGGTATCGTCGTCGGCTCGCCTCCGGAATTCCATGGTCCAGTAACAAATCTTCGACGATCAGCTCTCCCGCCTCTCCTGGAGATGGAAGGTTCTTGACCAAGTACCCCTGACCGCCGATGATGTTCCCGGATCCAGGGAGAATCAGCGACGTCGTCACGCCGCCAGAGGCGATGATCTTTATGGCCGGATCGTAAGGCTTAAATCCATCGATAGCTCTTACGAAGGGTGTGATTGATCCGAGCTGCGGCTTCTCGTTCACGTCCGAGGTTGCGGAGACTGAGGAGAAGGGGAGCTCGAGGTGGTGGGAGTGGATGTCGACAAGCCCAGGAGTGACGAATCGGCGGTAGAGGTTGTAGACGACCGCGTTGCTAGGATAATGATGCTGCTCCTGAGTCTTTGCGACAGAGTTGATGAGGCCTTTCTCAAAAACTATATCGACCGCGTCAGGGAGAACTACGTCTCCGTCAAAGAGGGTCGCGTTCCGCAGAATGATGGTGCGCGTTTGCCCAGAGATTCCATTCCATCGAGGATTCGACTCTCGTAGAACGTTTGCACTCGTTTCTTGAAATCGAGGAACAATCTGTTGGCAGGTTTCGAGGCCCTTCACGAGCTGGCCGCGTTGCTCCTCGGTGAGAACGGGACCCTGAAGAGCCACACTATAGTAATGCGACAAGGAGATGAGCACAATGACGAGAATAGTAAACGCTACGAGATGTCCTCGGCGCCTCCGAACGAGGAATATTCTCGGCGCATCATATTGCTGGTATGGTGGAGGACTTGAATCAAAGATACCTTCGCCTTTGCCGACCATCTTGGAGTTCGTGACGCATAAAGAATCTTTATAATGATTTCGTAAGAATACTGTAAGTAAACATTTCGTACACGAAAGTAATTTTGATCAAAAGGAGCGATCCTAATCACAGCATACTATGATTCAATCACCCTCGAGCTAGGCTCCCCCGACTCAGGCCGTCGATTTCAGAGCTTGGCGTTTGCTGATTGACGGCGGCGTCAACGTGGGTCGGAATGGCGTCACTTGCACTTGACCCACGTTTGCACAGAGTCGCCCGGGCAAGATTCAGCCACTCAAAGTCGTCGTCGAATATGACTTCGAGCGAGCTTCGGTCATGACCAGAGGTGAAGAGAGAAGTCGTCATGAATGGGATCTTGTGGGGGCTCCAATCATGCCCACGGCGATGGTCAACATGTACCGCTCGTGATTCGCGACTCTTATCACTCAATCGACCGAGCCATCTGCACGTCGCCGTTCCGGGCAAGTTGTTGCCATTTGTTCGGGGCCATGGGACCGAAACTGCAGTGGTGCGGCGACATCCCGAATTTTCATGCCGCCAAGCATCGGGTCCGCTCCGACTCTTCGTCATGCCGGCATAATCGCCAGTCAGCAAATTGCAGCAGGAAGAGCAACTCTAGAACCTAGCAAACATCAAAATTTGGCAGACACTTTGCCGTCTTTGTTCTCTCCTCCGCAGCCGCCATTTCTCTGGCTGATGACGCGATAAGAGACGCGCCCACTTCCCGCCCACTTCATCCCTGCAGCCGACCGTTGGAGCGGGATGGGCGAGCCCAAGATAGGACGGGTTAAGCTTATTGGTACGTAAGAGACAGCGTCTCCCGGGAGTTGACCGCGGTAGAAAGAGGCAAGTTGGAGGATACGCTTCCCATCGAGGTAAGTCTCTCGTTGGTTTCTCATACATCCTCGAGATGGTGCGAGGCAGCGCTCCCCGCTCCGCCGCTGGCGCGGTAGTGCAAACGAAGACGTATGCTCAATGCCATTTTCAGAACGGAGATATTCGTCTTGGCTGTCTTTATTCCATATTGAAGGAGTCTTTAGCGAGTAAGCTATTGGCCAAACAGGCACATACCTTTGGACTAGAAGTGCGCGTCTTCGTACGGCGATGCAAGTTGGGTCGGGATACCCCGCCAGAGCCCACTCTTCCTTCTTTACCTAGCAACAGCATACTATCAAGTTGCGTACGGCAAGACCAGGCAAAAGCTCGGGGCATTTGCCTGTTGGATCGAAAGCATGTAGCTTGGAGACATTAGCGCCACAGAGTCACCAGATATGCGGGCTGCTACCACCCGGACGGATCCTGGCCGCAAAGTTTGCGTGCACTACTTGCGGACGGCAATAAGAACGGCTCTTCCGTGACTGACTTCATGCTTCTGTTCTCTTATCGTGTCTTACCTTTTCAAGTGCCGCATCTGTCTGGGATATCATCAACCAGTTGGTGCCAATACCAATATGGGTGCTCTCAATGAGAAGACAGGCGACACCATCGACGTTGTCACACCGGCTGATGTGAACCCTCAAGTGAGTCGGCCGGCAATCATCGTCTTCCATTGACATCAACTTACAATACCATAGCGTGAAAGCTTCGATGAGAAGATTTCAGTTGATGAAGTAGCAAAGTAAGTCTCCATCTCACCTGCCTAAGATCATGCAGCTCACGACTCGCTAGACAACTCAACGCGACTCCCGAAGAGGTCCTTGAAGCAAGAGAGCACTCCCGTAGCCTCTCCCTCGAAGAAGCCCGTGAAGTAAACACCACCCAAGCCACCCAAGCTCGCCCATCCTCACACATCACAGGCCGCCGAAAGACTCGTCTCCCAACACAACCTCGACCCAAACTTCCCCGCCGGCGCCCTCGAGCGCCTCAAAGCCTTCCTCGCCAACGCCGACATCCTCTCCAACCCGGACTCCCACGCCCGCGAAGTCTCCGAGGCCAAGGTCGAAGTCTCGCTGCTCACCACCAACAGCCCCTACGCCGAGGTCCGCGCCGTCGTCGACCCCCACGATGACCCCAGCCTGCCCGTCTCCACGATCCGCGCCTGGGTCATCGGGCTCGGCTTCGTTGTGTTCATCGCCTTTATCAACCAGCTCTTCAGCGTGCGCCAGCCGTCTATCACGCTGAGGGCCGAGGTCGTGCAGCTTTTGGCGTATCCGGTCGGCAAGGCCGCGGAGAGGTTCCTGCCTGATGCCGGGTTCACGTTGTTCGGGGTTAGGCATAGCCTGAACCCTGGCCCTTTCAATAAGAAGGAGCACATGCTGATTTCGATTATGGCGAGTGTTGGCAAAACGCTGCCTAGCTCGAGATACATCAGTAAGTCGCTTAGTTCTTGCTGTAGTATCGCGTTCGGTGTCTGACGAAGCCACGGCAGTCTTCACCCAATGGATGGACCGCTACTTTGGTCAAAAATACGCCAAGTCATTCAGCTACCAAATTCTTCTGGCTCTCTCCACGAACTTGATGGGTTTCGGTTTGGCTGGCCTGTGCAGGCGTTTCCTGGTGTACCCGTCGTTTTGTCTGTGGCCGGCATCCCTGGTCACCATTGCTCTGAACAGCTCCCTTCATAACGGTAAGTCAAGACATATAAACTTGCTCGACGTGATGAACGCACGATGCTCATACTGCAATAGAGACAAACCACCCGGTCGCCGGCCCCTTCAAGAAGATCTACAGCATATCCCGCTACCGGTTCTTCCTGGCGGCGTTCGGCTGCATGTTCGTCTGGTTCTGGTTCCCAGACTACATCTTCGGCGCCCTCTCTCTCTTCAACTGGGTTGCGTGGATTGCGCCCGACAACTTTACTCTCACGGCCATCACGGGTGTGCGCAAAGGTCTCGGCTTCAACCCCCTGCCGACCTTTGACTGGAACGTCGCAACTCACGTAGTCCAACCCCTCGTCGTTCCCTTTCGAGTCACGTTCAACACCTTCATCGGCGTCTTCATCGGCGGCATCACGATCATCGGGCTATACTGGACGAATGCGTATAACACGGCCTACCTCCCAATCAACTCTAACCTCATGTACAACCATTTCGGTGGGTCTTATAACGTCTCCAGGGTCCTTGATAGCCGCGGGTGGTTGGATGAGGCCCAGTACCAAGCCTACTCCCCCGTCTACCTGGCCGCCAGTAGCATCACGATGTACTACTACTTCTTCGCCGTCTACGCCGCGACGATCTCCTACGCGATTCTCTTCCATCGCCACGACATTGCGTTGGGCTTCAAGAGTCTGGTGCGCAGCTTCAAGAAGGAAGCATCGCAGGACTTCAAGGATGTACACACCAGGATGATGTCAAACTACCCCGAAGGTACCAGGATAGTCCCCGCCCCTTCATGAGCGCAGCTGACCGACCACAGTTCCCGAGTGGTGGTACCTCATCCTCAACCTGCTGGCAATCGCATTCGGTGTTGCAGCTGTCGCAGCTTGGCCCACCGAGGTATCCCTCAACTCCTTCCATCCACCCATTGACATTGCTAAGCGCTCCCCAGACCAGCGTCGGCGTCGTCTTCTTCGGCATCGCTCTCGCCCTCGTCTTCGTCATCCCCACCGGCATCATCTTCGCCACAACTGGAATGGAGGTTGAATTCAAGTCCGTCAGCCAAAGCCCATGACCAAACTCAACAGACTAACATAACGATAGTGTGCTGGCCGAGTTCATCGGCGGTGCATGGGAACCCGGCAACGCCCTCGCCATGAATTTCTTCAAGTGCTTCGGGTAAGACGACCAACAAACACTCGCAACTCCTAGTTTCCCCTGACTGACCAAAACTCCCAGCTACGTCACGACCGCCCACGCCCTCGACTTCGCCAACGACCTCAAACTCGCCCACTACCTCAAGATTCCCCAGCGCCACACCTTCGCCGCCCAGGTCGTCGCCGTCTTTGTCTCCGCCTTCGTCTGCACGGGCGTCATGAACTTTCAGATTGAAAATATCCCGGACCTCTGCTCGACGTAAGCAAACCAACCCCCAATTCACATGTCTCTGAGTATCACACTCTCTAAACCTCATCATAGCAACCAGAAAGACCGATTCTCCTGCCCGGGCGTCAACACCTACTTCACCGCCGCGGTTCTCTTCGGCAGCCTGGGCGCTCGCAAAGTGTTCGGCTCAGGAGGCATCTACACCGCCCTCCTCTCCGCCTTCCCCGTCGGCTTCGCGATCCCGATCCTCTTCTACGTCTTCCAGAGGCGCTTCCCTCGCACACACTGGGTCGCCAAGATTCACCCGGTCATGATCCTCAGCGGCGGCATCAGCTGGTCTCCCGTAAGTCACAAGCATCCTACCATCTAGCTCTGTCGGCTTCTGATTTGCTGTGTAGTACAACATCGCGTACATGTGGCCGGCCGTCATCCCCGGCTGGCTGAGCATGGTCTACCTCCGCCAGCGGTACCTCGCCTTCTGGTCAAAGTACAACTACGTCCTTTCTGCCGCCTTCTCGACCGCCATCGCCATCGCCGCCGTGGTCATCTTCTTTGCGGTGAGCTACCACGGGTTCGAAGTCAACTGGTGGGGCAACGACTCGGAGAAGGGCTGCGAGGCGACGGCTTGCACGAGGTTGAAGCTGCCCGAGGGGGAGTACTTTGGCCCTCGCGTTGGGACGTATGCAGGATAGCCTCATAACCCGGCCTTGCCATCCTTTCATATTGTTGAGCATATACACATCTTCACAACGCAGCTCGTCAACTAGTAGAACAGCAGAAGAAAAAATGGCTTCAAGATATACAGTGAATCAAAGTCTCAATTCCCCAGGAACTCTCCCCCAACCCACTATAAAAAAAAGGAGGTTCCCCTTCCCCATCTCCGCCGCCGTCCAACGACATCCCGACCCAAATCGTTGCCCAAGAAAAAGTCCCAGCTTCACGATCCAGCCAGGCCCCCTCTTCCGTCAAGATCCCCTGAACGCCGACATCCTCAACAGCTCAGGCAAAACCCCCCATCCC
>JABGLZ010000916.1:22171-40151 GCA_014705045.1 Colletotrichum theobromicola | reverse complement strand
AAGGGGCGGTCAGTCAAATTCGCGCGCGTGGCCATACCACGTACCCCCCCCCACGTAGGCACCTCCTCATTCACTCCCGTCCCTCCACCAACCAGGCCTGGACTCGACGGCTTTCTCACATGCTAGACAAGACAGCTTACCCCAGTCTCTCGTCGACCCGTGGGTGAATGGTAACGCCAAACGCAACCACATCCCGTGTTAAAAAAACCAGCAGAGACCCTTCGTCACAGGACTTTGTCGTGCATCGCATGAACGTGGGGTCGCAGCTCATTACCCCCAGCCGGCACGATCCCGGCAGGAGAAACATTCAAAACACCTACCAGTCGTCAAAACGTAGAAAGTGATGTTCACAACGGAAGGACATGCATAGCCTAATAGGACGGGGTGAAAAAAAACCTATTGAAAGTATCGTGCGGGAATCTGCGCTAAACACACAACGACAGAAGTGCCATCGCCGTTTCCCATGTGATTCAACCAATTTTTGCCCTAAGAGAGGTTCCATTTTGTTCCTTCTCGCCCCGAGACCCAACTACCCTCCCTTCGTCGACATCGTGATCTGTCGTTTGTCATCCCCCGCTTCGTCACAATCCGCATGTAACATCCGCCAGGTCTCGAAGCCGAAAATTGAGAGAGAGAAACAGAAAAAAGCATGTGCAAATCACTTAGCCCGCTGGCCAATGTCCCCCAACTCCAGATCCCATACCGATGCTGAGATCGTTTTTGTATGTGTGCGCGATAGGCCGATGGCAAGCCACGTGCCTTCCCCGGCCACGCCTCCGCTTTGGGCGGATGCGATCAGCTCGAGTTCGGCGCCTCTTCATGACGTCGAAAGGGGATGCATGTGAGAGAGTTTTTCGTTGGTCCGCACTCCAGGAAGAAGTATTGTACAGTTAAAATAACAAGTGACAGTCAGACGACACCCGGTGATGGGATATGATGTAGGAGCGTGCGTCTAGAGCGGAATGTCCTGGAGAACAATGAGGGTGCGTGACCGTTTATACGTCCCATTCCTCCTCCTGGGTGCTGAGGGCAGAGAAAGAGCCGTAGGAAGGAGCGGGCTTCGCAGCCTTGCCGTTGGACGCAGCCGGCTTCTGGACGGCCTGGGCGATGGGGCGAGACTGAGCGGCGGCGGGAGCGGCGGCGGCGACGGGAGCGTCAACCTGGGGCTCGGCAGCCTGGACCTCCTTCTTGGCCTTCTTGGACTTCTTGGAGACGGTGTTCCACTCGTCCTCCTGCTTGAGCTGCTCCATCTGCTCCTCCTCGGAGGGGAGCGAAGAGATCCAGTTGTCGGAGGCCGGGGGGGCGGCGGCGGCGGAGGTGCCGTTCTGGGCCGGAGCGTCGAAAGTGTCGAGAGGCTTGACGGCGGCAGAGCTGCCGTTGGTGGAGGCGCCGTTGGTGCTGCCGGCAGTCCAAGCGGAGTTCTTGCCGTTGACAGCAGCCATGAACTGGGAGCCGTCCTTGGCGGGGGTGCCGGAGGCGATGCGAGCGGTGCGGAGCTGCTGCTCGAGCTTGACCTTGCGCTCCTTCTCCTCTTCCTCGCGAGCAGCCTTCTTGGCCTCGGCCTTCTGGCGGTTCTGGCGCTGCTTCTTGGTCTCGGCCTTCTCGGGGACCTTCTGGTTCTTGGGCTTAGTGGCCTTCTCCTCGGTGCCAGTCAGGCGGAGCACGGAGGGGCCGGCGGCGGCGGGCTCGAGCATGTCACCGACTCCGCTGGCGTCGACGGGCGCAACCTCGGGGGAAGCGGCGGGAGACTCCTCAACAGCCTCGACGGCAGGGGCCTGAGCGGGCTCCGGCTCGGCGACCTGGACAGGCTTCTCAACAGCGCGGGACTGCTTGACGGACTTCTGCTTCTTCTCCTTGTTTCCAGAAGACTTGCCATCAAACTTCTTACCCTCCTTCGCAGCAGCCATTCGTCTGGCAAAGTCATTGTTGTCAACCTTCTCATCAGGGTCGTTGCTCAGCCAAGCGGTTGAGTCGCTGGCAACTGCGCTGGAAGAGGCCTTGTCCTCAGCTGGCTTTTGTGAGGCAAAGGCAGCTTTTCTCTGCTTCTTTGCATTGTTGTCCTTGCGCGGCTCGACGTATGCCTTGACTCCCTTGGAAGCAGTCTGCTTGCTGTTCTTGTCGGCCATGTAGTAGTAGGTCAGACCTCCGGTTATAGCGAGAACCACCAGGTATCCGCCCAAAGTCTGGGTCGAGAGGAACTCGGAAGAGGGCATTGTGACTAGTATTTGAGGCTTGAGGCACTCGGTTTGTGATGGATATTAAAGGGGGTTTTTGATTAAGCTCGCAAGGTGCGATCGAAGACGGTGGGTTATCGGAGCAGTACCGAAACCTATGCCGAGATAACACAAGGCGTGTCTTCGTGCTTCACTGATGTTGGAGAAGCAGGGAGGATGCGATGTCTGTTCAATGGGAAGTTAGCATTGAAGGCAAGATTTGAGTTAAGCTTTGAGTAGGATGTATTCATCCAGGGTAGCTGGGGGGAAGGTGCACATACAGGAGGGAGGCGCAAGGACAATCGGGCGCAACAATTGATGGCTCGATGCAGAAAATGTGCAGGAGTGATGGGGGCGGGAAGGTGTGAAATTGTAGAAGAAGGGAAGAGAGGCAAAAGGGTGATGAAAGAGGTGTTTCAACCACGCGATTGAAAGACTGTCAGGATGTCGTGTTCAGATGCCAGGTAGCTTGGCAAGAGCAAGGAGCAGGTAAAAAAAAGTTACCAGGTGGCTTCTCAGCAAATATCCAATGGGCGCCAATGGGTGCGGTCGTCCGGGTGGTCCAGTTTGGTGCTAGCAGTCCACTAAGGTGCCAGCAATGGGGAATTTCTGACAGACCAGGACTCGGGCAAGGGAAGGGGTCCCGTCACGGATTCAAGACCCGACCGCCGCAGAGATGCTGCTACTGCTGCTGCTGATGCTCCTGTTGCTGCGCTGCTGCACCGTACCCGGTGTGCATCCGAATCCCCCAAGAGTGGGAATTACGAATCGGGTTTGGTGTCGTTGCCGCAGGTCGCAGGTGCCCCAGGGATGTGTTTCTGGCCTGGCCGGAGAGCTGAGATGAAGCGGGAGGCGAAGGAAAAAAGTGTCCAGACCAAATCGTGTGTAGCGGAGAAAAAAGAAATAACCGGATGATGGGTGATTTGCAAGGCTGAACAGACAATTGGATTGAAGCGTAGAAAATTGACACTTACCTTGAGGCAGTCGCATTGACTGATGGACGAGCTTATTGTTTCTCCAGAGCTTGAGCTGGAGAAGTGGACAGGGTGAGGTTATCTCTCCAGGGCCTTGTTATGTAATTTCCTGGGCCACCTTGAAAGTGACAGCTTCGCAATTCTACAGGTGGAAGGGACGTCCGGGACGCTAGGATCCGTCCTCCAAGCACGGGGCTCGGAGTAATTGCAAGCTGCAGAGGTAGGTCGCAGAGGTCGCAAAGGTCACGTGGCCTATCGACTGAGGTAGCTGTCCGCACGTGATCGTCTTACTCTCGAGCTTCTGATTGGATGTAGGAGAACGGCGGCGTTTTGATAACTCCGGGAAGGTGCCTTCCACAGATGGGAGCTCCCCTGCTCCAGAAGGAGGACACCATTCAGGTGCCGAGGGATGTATGTGGCTGGCCCTCGCCTTCGAGCGAGAGAAGACAAATCACAACAACGGAGGGAGAACAAAACGCTACATCATAGCTGTCACTAGAGTTCAAAGTAAAAATAGCCTTGGACAGGCTCACGTGTGTGCAGCACCAATACGCTCCTTTCCATAGCTCCCGAGGCTTTTCCTTCCCGCACCTCATCCAATGTTGGAAACCTTGAGTTGCAACCTGCCGCATGTCAGATCCCATTTCCCCGATAAGAGAGCTGCGACAGCGGTGCCTGGGCCAACTGAGCCCCCCAATCTCCCCTTATCGCTCTACTGTGCTCGCCTGAAGAGGCTTAGCGGCCCTCTCTCCAGGACGCTGATTCCCACTAAACCCCACCATCGACGTTAGGAAGAGTTAGGAATGAGGGGTCGTCGCCTACCTTACCGATTCTCTATGCAACGCCGTCACCAATGCGAAAAAAACCCTTGCGGGACGACGAACTAGAGAGCTTGGAACCTCTCGCTATTAGGAATTTTAAGAATCGCTGCCGGTCAACTCCGTCAGCCTCTACCCACCGCCGATATCCGTCGAACTCCGCCTGACTCAGCAGATCCGGTTTTATATAACGATTCAACGGCCCCTTCTAGATATCATCTGTCGTGTTGCAAACCGTGAAGACTTGAGACGAAACAACTTCGTCTCTTCATCTGAAAAAAGAAGGGAATAGCAAGAGCATATCCAACAACCCCCAGCCATGGCCCCCAAGAACCGTGTGATCATCGATACCGACCCTGGTGAGAAACCCCTAATGCGGAATCAAGGTGTGAAGTGAGGCTAATCATCAAGCTAGGTATCGATGATGTTCTCGCCATGCTCTTGGCCCTCGCGGCCTCTCCCGAAGAGTTGGAGGTCATGATGATTTCAGTCACATACGGCAACGTGCCTCTCCAGAGGTATGCATCCCAGCACAGGTCGACTTCTCAGTATTGACGAAATTCAGCTGTCTACGCAACGCTGTTGCCCTGTTCCATGTTCTGGAAAAGGAGTTGGCCTGGCGCAAGGAGAACGGCAAGCCCGAGGGTTTTGAGTCGTTGAGGGCTTACAAGCCTCTTGTGGCTGTCGGTGCTGAGCATCCTCTTGAGGATGATGAGCTGGCTGCCGACTACTTCCGTGAGAAAGACCGCTTACCAGATGTTATCACACACACTAACGAACGCAGATGGTCTTGACGGTCTGCACGGCGTCCACGAGAGGCACCCCCACCTTACCCCTGACGACAGATGGAAGGCACTCTTCCACACAGAGAAGGACGTTGACCACGACCCGTCCCCCTTTAACCAGTACTTCACCCCAGCCAAGCAGGTCGCTCACAAGGAGATTCTGCGCATCCTGAAGGAGAACCCTCCCAACACCATCTCCATTTGCGTCGTTGGCCCCATGACGAACGTTGCCCTCGCCGCTGCCGAGGACCCTGAGACCTTCCTCCGCGTGAAGGAGCTGTGCGTCATGGGCGGTGCCGTCCATGTCGAGGGAAACATCACCCCCGTTGGTGAATTCAACACCTTTGCGGATACCGTCGCGGCGGCCCGAGTCTTCGCCCTGACCTCGCCCAACACCCGCTCCACCATGCCTCCTATCTCGAAGGAGAAGTCATCGCTCCCACCTTACCCGGCTAAGCTGTCCAAGCAGCTTAAGCTGACTCTCTTCCCCCTCGACATCACAACGCCCCACCTGCTCAACAAGAACTTCTTCACCGAGCGCATCAAGCCCATCGTCGAGGCAGGCAGCCCTCTCGGCCAGTGGGTTGACCACTTCATGTCCAAGACCTTTGAGAAGGTCGAGTCCATGGAGGGAAACGGCCAGGAGCCCGGCCTATCCCTACACGACCCTCTCACTGTCTGGTACCTCATCACACAGTCCGATCCCAAGTGGAAGCCCGTAGCCGAGCCCGAGGATATCCGCATCGAGACTTCCGGCCAATGGACGCGCGGCATGCATGTCATTGACCGCAGAGTCAGAGCCAAGTACACCGAGGCCGCCCTCGAAAGCGATTCCACTGGCGAGGGCGTCGACGTTCTTACCCTTGCTGAGGTGCCGGGCGACTGCGGCGGCTGGCTCAGCTACAGCAGGGGTAACAGGATCAACAGGATGGTCGAGTCTCCCGGTGAGGAGCTGTTTGCGCATGATCTGATGAAGAGGATCTTTGGTTGAAATGTATAGCATGCGACGACCCCTGACTGTCTTTGGGGGCTTCTCGTTTCGGTGTCAGCACAACAGCATTGAGACTGGCATGGAGATTGGATAGAAAAGACAGGCGCATACCCCTTAGGAACCCAAATGTTCATTCTCTACCAACCCAGAAAACATTCAACGCCGTGATTTTGTGTGTCTTGCTCGCCTCCCATCTGGCAGGCTCGTATCTTCCCAATACTCGGGTATCCCGCTCGCAATTTAAAAAGAAAACCAATCCCCGCTTTTGGACTCTGATGCCATGCTGTATCTGAACTCCCAACGTCGTAGCTTTCGCCTTGTCTATACGTGCTTCGTTCCCCCAATGGCGGATCCCTTTACCTCAGTCCAGTTAATGCTGTCGTCTAGTTGCTCGTCCACGAGACCGACAGTGCAGACGTTGTCGCCGCGCACGAGGTAGAGGCCGAGGGGGACTTCGACGGAGGGCTCGCCGCTCTCGGGGGTCTGGATTACGCGCTCCTGGGCATTGCTGAGGACCTGCGCACATGACCGTGGTTAGCCGGCTTGGTTGCTGCTGGAGGCAGGAGGCGGGCGCCAGGGGACGGGAGTGCCTTACGAGGTTTGTGTTTTGGTCTGCGGCCTCGAGGTTGCCGACGAGGATTCTCGAGTCGACTGTCACAATGAGCACCTTCTCTGTTCCGAGTGCGTTAGCAAGTCCAAGGTCACGGCCCGAAGGTGTGTGGTAGAAGATCGTGACATACTGTTCAAGTAGCCTCCGAGGGTCGCCATGATTGCAGTCTGGATTCGGTGGTAGGACTTGAGATTGGTGGCGCTTCAAGCTTAGACGGGGCTGGAGAAAGAGGCGGTATCAGGACGTGTGAGGCAATTGTCTTGTAGAGTCGTCAAGAATCCGGGGTCTTGCTCGGGTGTTCTTGTGGTATCGAGATACTGGACCTGGGTGCTGGCTGGTGAAATTCGGAAATCTGAGAGGGACCTTGGAGCTCCAGCACTAAGCCTATTTGGGAGGAGGTGAGCATGGTCACTGGGGAGCTTCCATCACCCATTGATCTGGTCTGTGCGTTGTTGTTCCTGGACCAGACCCTCAAGGCCTGACGCTGCACTTTCCTTCACCTTCCATGTGTAAAGACTTGGCACTTCAAGATGTTTGCATTGACTTGGACACCCTTCATCTCTGTGTCAAAGAGACAATTGGCCTCCAAGACACCAAGAGTCGCCCAGTCTTGATGATATGCAATCGAAGCAAGCCACCAAGTGGTGGGAATAGCAGATTGTTATTGCCGACTTATCAGAGCTGACAGCTAGGCCGCCCAAAATGGAAGCTGCACCAGCGAGTCGCATCGTCTGCTGTGCCGCTTGCCCGAATACACTGAGGCGGCAGTCGAAGGGCGTGCAATCCAAACCCCAGGCCAGGCGACCAACGACTCACAGCGCTCTCATCCTCCTCCCAGCCTTGCACCTCGTTCGTTGTACACGCGTCCAGGGCCGGGCGTTTCTGTCTGGCTCCCTTGGGCATGTTGAACGACTATGATAATGTGTATGGTTCTCTCTCTAAGCTTCACTGATTTTTCAGGACTACTAGCGAGTCTAGACAGACACACCGCCTCATCCTCTCGAGATGGATGCGCACGTCGATGAGGATGCAGCACCCGCCGCCCAGAAATTCATCTTCTCGAAGCAGGACGAGAGGAGGATCAGGCGGCGCTGTATATGGGGTGCTTTCTTCTTCGACGCTGTTGCGATAGCACTCATCATACCTCTGTGCGTCGGCGGCTGGGTTCACAACGCCAATCAGGTTGGTGGGACAGTCAACAGCGAAGACATACATCTCGTGACAGTCAGTATACACTGTCCGACATATCGCGCGTGTCACTGACGTGAAGGGAAAGTGGTCGGCTGTATATCGCCGGACCGAGAGCCAGCGCCAGAGCACATTTGTCTTCACTTGGTTCCTGAGTAGCTGCTGCTTCAAAGAGGCGTATGTCGACAGCAGCTATGCGCTCGCGGGCTGCGTACACAGAACGCCCGGCAGTGCTTTCGATCTTCAGAGCATCATCCAAGACGTCGAAGACAGGCTAGGGGAGCAGGACAATGTGGAAGCGGGTCCAATAACGGATCCTGAAGGCCGCTTTGTAGGACCATCACCGACAGAGTTTGCCACGGCCGACATCGTCACCTCGACACGAGATGCGCTAGCGTCCTACGGAATCTATCTAGCAATCAACATCGGCACGTGGATCTTCCAGATCATCTCCAAGAGGCATCACTACGCTCTCAATGCATCCCACTACCGCGTAATGACGGCAGCGCAAGTCCTCGCGCTCTTCGCCTTGCTCGTCGCCTCGGGCATCACAACAGCGGCAGCGTACAAAGCGAAGGCGGCCCTGGACGAGTTCGACGACGTGTTTCCGTACCATGCGGTTGGGTCGTCGTTCGCGGCCCTGACGTGGTGCGCCTTCGTCAGCCATATGCTCGGATGCTTCGCCTACGTCGGGGCGGTATTGATCTGGAACCGACTGCAACGGCCGGAACTGTATCCACCAGAGCCCGTGGACGAGGTTGAGCGGGCAAGAAGGGCGGGCGCGCGTGGAGAAGTAGCCGAGTATCGTCTGCGGAGACTCGACGAGCCGGCGGTCCATCGGGAGGTTGACCCCAACGCCGCAGTCGATGATGAATTACCGCCATATTCCAGGGTCGATCCCAATGAAGGGAGACTGGTCAACCAGGAAGTAAGAGAGCTTGAGAATGTGGAAGGGCCTATTGAATTGGCTCATCTCAGAGGGATTCGAAATCCGCCCCTTCAGCCGGTGGACGAACAGAGAAACCCACCAGCTCCAGCGTATGAGCTTCACCAGTGGCCACCGAATCTCAGGACGTTAAGGCGCCCAGAGACCTAAGTTTTTGATATTTGATGATACCAGGTTTCCTTTCTTAGGGTAATTTTCTACATTTGAAAGAACTCATCAGCGGCAATGGGATTGAAGGTCATGGCAAAGATACATTGTGTAGTTTTTAATGTTTAGGTTCCAATCAAGAAGTGCAAAAACGGCTTGGAGGGGCTCACCTCAGCAATATCAGTGCTAAAGCTTGGGGGGACAGGTGCGCTGAGCTGCGGCATCTCCAGGCGCGTCTATTGCCCCACGGCGTTCATCCAAACTCCACCCGACGCGGGCCTCACCCAGCTTAAATCTGACTTCACCCAAAGCGCGTTGCTTCGAAACCTTGCTGCCTCCGACAGAACCCTGCCCGTCAACAATGTCTACACAGGACACGCCGGTCATCTACGCGGAGCTCCTGACAAACATCCGCCAGCTCTCCGTTGCAGTGACCCTGCCCTCGCCTGCCGAAAGAAGCACGCAAGGCAGCGTCTCGCCAGACGGTTCGACGCTGCACATCGCGCACGCGGGCACCCAAACGCCGTTCTCCCTCCCAGGCAACGTCGTCGCGCCCAGGAACGGCGGCGTCCTCCCCGCACCGCACCCGGGTTCCCGCGTCCTCTCATGGCGCCTGCCTCTGTCTGAGGCGTCGGGGCCGTCGGCACGCGCGCCGGTGGACGAGCCCGTGCCGTGGGCGGCGACCGACTTGCTCCCGGAGTCGGCGGTGACTTGCAGAAGCTGCACGGCGACGGTGGTGCCGGAGGGCACGGCGAAGGAGTGGAAGGACCTGCCGAGCGAGAACTGGGCTGAGATGATGGACTTTTGGCACTGTCACAAGCCGACGGATCACGAGCACGGCCACGAAGCTGAGCACCTTGCCAAGCGTGGTTACGGTGCCAACTCGAGCATCGCGGCGCAGAACGGCGTGGGTCTGGTTGATCTCACCTCCCTCCTGTTCACTGAAGCCGACTGCTCGGGACTCGCGGTAAGTGGTCAACTTTGCTTTCGTCCTCGATTCATCATGAAGTTCTCCAGTGACATGTCTGAATGGGGCATTAAGAAGGAGGCCATATCGGCATTTCTGCCGCTCAGTGATGTGGCCACCGATACTCCGCCCCGAGATCGATGCTCCGTCGTTCCTGCCCCCGGCAGGCTTCCGGCTCACTGAAACCTCTGTTCGCAGACGGGGTCGGCGGGCTTGGAAGAAGACACTCTCTTACTTTCACTGGGGAATTCCAGAGCCGTGGAAGCCTCGGGATTACCAAGAGGGACATATGCACCCACCGTCTCCCAAATACGCGCGCACGTGTTTTCTTGCTTCTACCATCTCCTTTGCTTACGTCTCCTTTGTGCAGTTCTCTTGCTCCTCATACGAAGCCGGCTTGGAAACCAGCTCAGCAGTCCTGGCTGGCGGAGCCGACCCTCCACCGCGGATGCTCCACGTCTTCTGCTCCGCCTGCAAGACTCACGTCGGCTTCTTCAACGTCGCCATCTCGTCCGTCCTTCTCTTCAAGTGGCAAGTGTCATGCCGGACGGCCGTCGCGAGCACCCCGCCAAGCAGCTCCGATTGTCTCGCCGCGTCGCTGATAGCAACCCTGTCGCGGTCCGGTTCATCCAAGTCGGTCGTCGTGCCGACATTCTCGTCGCCTCAGACCGCAAGCAGCAGCAGCGGCGGCGATGACTCGTCTCCTTCGTTGCACCTTTGGATCCTGAACAGCAACATCGCGTATGCCTCCTCCGGGCGCGAGGGCAGGCGGTCTGCTATCAAGCTGCTGTACCGGGAGATCCCCCAGCACGAGGCGGACTCGATGCTGGAGACCATGACGTCGGACGTGCAGGAGGTGAACCTTCCCACGGCGGATATTGCTCGAGCGGCGGAGGTTCTTCGAAGCAGCACCGAGCTGCTCCCGCCGAGCGAGCGGGTCTTCAAGGAGTGGAACGTCGGCCTGCTGGATAAATGGCAGGCAAGCGTTGTGCCATGAAGCAATGATGGCTTTATGGCGGACTTGAGCGAAGCACCCGGCAACGGGTTACATACGATACGATGATGAGTACGACACACTGTTGGCGGGAGATCTTCCATCTCAAAAGCAGGCTGGCTATTTGGTACGACAGCATGC
Source organism: Colletotrichum theobromicola (assembly GCA_014705045.1). Taxonomy (NCBI): domain Eukaryota; kingdom Fungi; phylum Ascomycota; class Sordariomycetes; order Glomerellales; family Glomerellaceae; genus Colletotrichum; species Colletotrichum theobromicola. Next base: position 29,377 of record JABGLZ010000916.1, on the reverse strand, counting down.
CCAGATATTTTGATCGCTGGTGAACCTCTCCAGATAGCCGGGCCCGGCTCCGAGCTCGACCAGCTCGTTAGCTCATCTACCCGGGCTCTCCATCCGGTCTAAAAAAACCCGATAGCATTCGCAGGCAAAAGCACGCAAATACTCCAACGAGGCCCTGGAAGATCAGTTCAAGTCCCCCGAACGGTGGTCCTGTCAGACATGCACCTCATAATCTCCAGAACCTTCGCCCGGATGGGCCTAAACGTATGTACGGGCTGTGGTCTCGCTCTAGGAGCTAGGGCGACGTCATGGGTCATCGTTGTCACAGAGGCCAAGTGCCATCGGTGCAAGGAAGGGGTCACGTCCTCGGACTTCGATGTGGACTCATAGTCGCTCAGTCTGACACGGTGAGCTGCGAGGGGCATACCTGTCTGCTCCGGGAAGGGTGGTATGGAAGACGTCGACAGTCTAGGATAAATACTGAGAAAGATATCCACGATGTTCACTCCGACGACCCGTGTGAAGTGGCTGCTGGTGGTGTTATCCATGTAACTAATTGGAGATCTATGCTCTCCTCGTGATATGACTATTGACGTTGCTCACGCAATGTGACCAAGAAGTGAAGTACATACAGGCTTGTGCAATGAGGTTTTGACTGGATTTGGTGGAATAGTTGTCAGCGATCTTGTGCATTGAGCTCGTTTATCTTCATGCCTAGTAACTACAGTAAATTGCCAACCCTAGCGAATTCCCAAAGTCTGAAAGAGAGGAGGGCGAAGCAGCGAGAGGGACCTCAACAGCCACCAATTGGAGGAGATTACTCCTTATGAGGTCCAGGCAACGCCACCATTATTTTAACCCGCGCCATCGCTGTGGATGGTCTCAAATTACGACAGATCAGGCTGTGCGATATCTATACAGCCTGAATCTCGTGACAAGCATGCGATCATCCTTTGCCCCTGGAAAGGTTGCATTTGTGTGGGTTCAAGGCCAACTGTTTCTAAAGATCCACTACACTGTCGTCTCCCACCGTCACCCATGCGTTATTCGGTGAGTAACAAACACCCAGAGACCTTTAGAGAGGTCTTACGCCAACGACTTGAAATGCACTCATTGTCCATGATGCACGTGAGGGTTTGAACCTAGAAATGTTCATGGAAATTCTCGAAGGGCCAGATTTGCTGTGTTTCGATTGTTAGGTCGGCAACCTTGCCATTTTTATATCCGGCTCCCATATATCCTTATACCTAATTGATGGAGAATAAGGTGCTTACTACCTCTCTATGTGAAATCAGGTGAAGGACGAAGTCTTTATAGAAACCGTTCCGTATAAGAGGAGCTTGAATAGGGCGGAGAAGTCTGTAAACCAATAGTTCTGAATGACCTCGGACACTTCCGGAGTTCCCTGCATTTCATGCTTGACCGCTATGCATCGGTCTTGAAGTATATGCGTATTGCGGAAGTATCATATTGTGATAATAGTTTCAAGTGATGTCAACGAATACTTACGAGGGATTACCGGACAGGGTCGGACGTTGGTATTTGACGATGTTATCTGTTACAACTATACTTTTCAATAAACTAGAGAATCCAACCAACCGCAAAGAAGACTGGATCTGTCAAGCTAGAAGGTGGAAAATACATTATGTCCCTCACTTCGCACATCAGATTGTATCCTCTGGCTTAAACTGACAAACATAGGGTATTTATCAGGATCATCGACTATTTTAAAGCATTCCTCGCATCGCACGAGCACTCCTAAGGGACTAGAGTGACCAGGCCCTCTTCTTCTTGTAGAAACTGGCGTACTGCCCCCGTGCTTTAGGTGAAAAGCATCGCTAGACGCCGGCCTCATACTATGAAGCCCGAACTGCTAGTCCGGTTTCTTATGAAAAGGATAAAAATTCAACGAGATAACTGACGATACGGTGTTCTATTCAATCAATATGCATCTCCGACATCTTTGTGTTTTTCAATGTGGCCAGCAACTCCAGCCATCACGCTAGTAATCAGAGCAGCAAGGAAGAGCCGCTGAGACTTCACTTCGTTGGGTCCGCTCCACGTTTTGCTTCGTCTTCTCCGATTGATTGCGAAGCAAACACACAGCGAACAAAGATAGTATGTGTCCGATAGCACTGTAAGCAAGTATGTCAAGATGGCGAAAGTCCGGTAAGGTAGGAGAGGTTAGATATCGTAGAATGGAACGACAATATTCAACACACGACAACCAAGATTTGGGCTAGAACGAAGACCAAGATTGCCTGATATTGTCACAATTTGGGAATACTCTCATTCAATTAGTTCTCAGCACTTCTGTCCAGCAACATGCGCCGTATACAGCTTCAGCTAAATTCGTGGCTTGCTTATGGATCAACAGCGGGTAGGTCTGGCGTCTTTATACAGTATTAAGCCCTGCCGCTGTCGAGAAGCCTTTCCCCAGGCAACGAGAATGAGATGTTCATTGTTACGTCATCGCTCCAATGGTGACTTGTAAAGTGGGAAGACGGGCACGCAGAGGTTTGGATTGCCAAAGTCGATCGAGCCTGTGGATGCGCTGCCTCGTCTTCTGCCATCCTTGCCACTGGTTTATTCGTCGAATGCATACGAATCCGGTCACCATCTAATGTTCGTCTTCAACGACATGGGGCAAGGACTCAACGTTGATAAGAAGACCATCGCCGCTACATGCGTTTGTTTGGACGAAGTGGAAGGTGGAATGGGAGGCATGGGGGATGGTTTTTATGGAGTTGTATATTTGTAGGTAGTTCCGCGCCTGGCCGCGAATGCGGCATGGAAGGACTTTGTCCCTGTCATTATGGACGAAGTTTCTCGTTTGTGTTCGCGATATTTGATACGTCCCGCGGTGACGGCCTTGGTCACCTTTGACACCTAAGACGAGCATTTTCAAAGACCTCGAACTGTTCAACTCAGCTATGGTATTCAACATGTAGCCTTGGAGAATGTGACTCCGAATTAATTACGTCAATCTGAATCCAGAAGCGACTCCTCCTTCCTTAAGTTCTTGACTTGGCGAGGCCCGGAAAATGATGGTTCCAGTAACAGCTTTATCAGCATCGCATGGCTTACGTGCTCTTCTACAGTCTCTAGCAGTCTTGCCGGGTTATTGAGGCGACTTTTCTGCCTTGACACGCTTTGGCAAAGGTCTTGTGTTCTTTGCGGCTGCCTTTATTCAAATAAGGCTGGCTGTTGAACAAAGTTCTGGTTTTCTACGATTGTTCGCCATGATTCGCTTGCTCTCAATCTCGAATCACGGTTCAAATTGTGTTGACAGCTGTTGAGTAGATTGATGGTAGCACCGACCTTTCCCATGAACGTGTCTTGTTGACTCTTCTCGCTTGGATCGGCATAACATGGATACTGTATTGGAGTGTAACAGTAGGCAGCTTGGAAGTCCGTGCAAGATTGCGCCATAAGCAGATGCTGTACGTGTTTGTTGAGAATGCGAGGCCTTCGGCTAATAAATAAGGAAGTTAAAACGTAGACGAAGCTAAAGACAAATTAGTTACGAGGGGTAGATGAGGTCAAGATCCAATCGTGCAGAAAAAGAAACGAGACTCCAGAATCAGAGCGGAGAGCGAAGTTGCATATACGAGCTCCCCCTCCTGCTAGGATATGCAGGTCGAGGCAAAAATTTGAGGCGTTATTCTAGAATGAGAATGCTTCTTTTACTAGAAATACTTATTGAAGCTTCCAGCCCTTGTTTTGAACAGACCGAGAGAGCCAACCGTGATTTCAGTGTCCAGACATCTCGCGATGAAGTAAATCCAGTAGACGGCAGCTTGGCGACCAACGCCGGGTGTAGTTATTCCCTTGTGCGAGAAGACGCCTTTCCATAATGGCATTACGGTGTACCGGGAGTCTGTTGGTGTACCTCGGCGAATTGCATAGACATCCTTTCGATATCATCACTTAGAGACCTCCAGGAGGTGCAGATGACTTAGATTGTACTTGTACCAGGGTAGGTTGTCACAGACTGGCACTGCGTTCAACGCGTTTCCGATACCCTCGGAAAAGTGATGCCATCCTTTCTTCTTCGCAAGTTGGTCTAGCTAGTACAACTAGTGGAAGCTAGCGTTGTCCTTAAGAGGGAAGACAACCGCCAATCCGTTGGCACATTTCCAAGCAGAGAAGCAGAATATCTTTGTTTTCTGCTTCTGCTGGAAGATTCGACCGGAAATCCCAGGAGTGAAGTTCAAAGCCATGCTCCTATTCGCGAGATGCCTTGCCATTATTGCGGGTTCGCTGGAGACACACGACTTATGTCAATGATTGACCCCAAGCTTCTACCTCTTAAACAAAGGAAAATAAATCTTGGCATCGCGGGTTTGCAGAAAGATACTCGGATTGCTGTCGTGATGCCGCTGAAGCGCTTCAAACGTCGCGTGCAATTAGACATATACTTCGAGCCACGAGGCGCCTAGGTCCCTTTCAAATCTCCTTTACGAAAAAAACTGTAAAAGGAACCCGTTACGGAAGACCGGAACAGCCCAGATCGCGGCTTTCGTCGAACTAGACTAGGAGATCGAAGATCGCGGGCCTCTAGACTATCGAAAACTAGAACGAGCAGCGAATGACAGCCGCGGATACGACGAATGTTGTCCACCGCGACGAGCGCCACATCGACAGAGCGCGATCCGATTTTTTCAGATCGCCCTAATTTCCGATCGTACAGACTATAAGAGGGAAATAACTCTACAATTCTCCAAGCATGGGAAGAAAATCACGTCGACGTGTACAAAACAACGTTTCGCATCAACGCCGCGGCCGTGTGGCTCCAACTTTGGGGGCGTGATTTGGGTGCGGCTTCGGAATCTTATGGAGATTTTTGCGTTGGGATTAAAGAGGTGGAAGCTGAGCAAATGAAATGAATAGGAAAGGGTCAAAGACGACCAGAATTGCGATGTACGAAATGAAAACGACTGATGAACCCTTGGACGGGGCGACCGAAGCTATTCGGGGCATCCTGGCTCGGTTCTCTCGAAGAGACGACGATGGCGCAAGGTAGAATGGGAAAAAGTATTTTCGGGTCATTGAACACCAGAGTGTACTTTGACAGAGATCAACCGGGAGTAGAGAGAGCAACGACCAATTCAAGCAACAGGAGCGGATGATTCCAATGATTGATGCATTTCCTGGTGATGAAAGGATGTGCAACGTTGACCGGTCTTATCCCGCGCCGACACCCCAAGTCGCGGGATAAGACCGCAAGGCTTGGGATCACCGATAGAACAGCATTATTAGCACCGGCAATTCGGGCGATTAGATCATTGCGGTGTGGAAAGAAGAAGAAAAAAACCACAATGTAGTGAATGAAGCGTCTTGAGCCAAGCTCAAGAGCATCGCCGTCCGTGGCGTTCAAAATGCCTCCCGGCACAAAGTCCCGACTCTCTCGGCTGCTGCCCCGGACCCAGGGACAGAACGAGATCTAATCTTGCAGCAAGGGTAGAAAACATACTTATGTTCGCGGTTCCAAAGGCACAAAAGAGACGGGATCAAAATGACAGCAGCGGGGTTATGCCGGTGGACAAACAATGGATACACGGACGATCGTGGGACTGCCCCTCCCCGTTGATCATCCCCGGATACAAGCTCCACGACCGAACCATGCTCCGAAGCCCACTGGGGGTCACTCTCATTTCGAGGAAGCAAACGATGAGGTAAAGAAACGCAAGGCCTTGCTTGCCCCAGGTCCGGTGGTTTGCTCAGTCACGAACGTGCCCAGAACAGAGATGTAGGAGGGAAACAAAACGAGAACGCTCACTGGATAGAGGCTTCACAAGGAGAAAAGAGAGGGGGGACCCGGATGTTCAACGGAACGGGCTCCGAAAATAATCGCGGGACACCCCCGAGCTTCGCGCACCATGAGGGTCGATCAAGCCCAGAGAGCCCATCCATCTACACATGCAACTAACTACCTTAGCGACGCATCCGGACCATTTACCCCGACCACGCCATGCCGCCAACCTATCCGACACCGCTGTCCGTGGTATGGAAAGAAGCAAGGAGGAATTGACTGCAAGAAAAAAAACCAGGCACCTAGAGCGAGAAAAAGCTCAAAAACACAAAAGGACCGCGCGTGGGGCTACTGCGATTTCCACACCTGCATCACTTCTCACAAAGCGCCGGATCTCTCTCAAGGAATCTAGCCTCGGCATCCATCCCGCTCTCCCCCTATTTTAAACTTCAACCCTGCCAGAGCCACACTCGCTCGTCAAAATCTTGGCTCGTGGACGAAAAGCAAGGGGGGAGGAAGCGCGTTGAGAGGTTCGTATGTCTCTGAGCTTGGGCCCTCCAACCCTTCCTTCGTCGGATCATGTACACGATGGATCACAGGAAATTGTTCGGGCATTTGAGCGGACAACGCGGCGCATTCGGCGAGAACAGCTTTTCCAACTGGGAATTGCGACGACGACCACTTGGCAAAGCGGCCGGCGGTGTTTGACGTGTAGATCATGGTTTAGAGTTCCCGCTAGACTCTCTGCGGTGTGTGGCCGTTGGGAGGAGAGAGAGAGAGAGGCTTTGCGCCTTTCGGTGAACCAGAGACAAAGATGTGCTGGGACCTAAAATGACCGACATCGATCACGAAAGCCAGCCTGCTTCTTTTGGGGAGGGGAGGAACCGGTCCCCAGCGAGCGGGCCGCGCCGAAACCTTGGACTCCGCTCATGGCGATGATCGTTCAAAACGTCTCGTTCACTCGGCCGATTGTTTGCTGTCTCCATCCGTCCTTCGCCAGGGAGGGCGTGTGTGTGCATGTGAGTGTGTGGCTGAACGTCATTGCCCCCTTTCCCAAAAGCCGAATGTCTCGCGATCTTCCGTCCTAGATCTGCCCCCTAGTCAGTTCCCATGGATAGTTGTGTTTCTGCGTCGCGTATCCCAATCTCAAAATGCGCCGTCTAACCTGTCCCGTGGACTTCATCCCCCCCATTAAATGACTCGGTTCGGCTCACCGAGTTTCCTGTTCCATGACTACTCCCCGACGGCATCAGAACGCAATAACCCCTCCTGACCCGGCGTTTCCCGCGGAAAGTCTGTCTGTTTTACGCCCAACGTACGCAATATCAAGCCCAAGAGATGAACATGTCGGCAGACGGCCATCTCCTTCCCCCTACAGCCCATCATGTCGTGCCATGTCATGTCATGTACGTGACAATGCAATATGCTCAAACCTAGCGCCCGAACAGGCCTAGATGTGTGTGTGTGTGTGT
>JABGLZ010000916.1:12036-22134 GCA_014705045.1 Colletotrichum theobromicola | reverse complement strand
GTGTGTGTGTGTGTGTGTGTGTGTGTTTATGACTTGGTTGCTTTTCGGGGTTAAATGGCCAGAAACGGAAAGACGAGACAAATATCGTCGAAACCCTTCATCAGCTCCAGGTCTGGGATGGCTCAAGTCAGCGACGGCAAACCCCGCGGGTTAGCGACTGGGTTCAGTCGCTAGTTTGTCACCCCTGGACATTCTTACCCTTTTAGATCGATCCTTCCAGCCCTTCCCCCTCCCTGGCCTGTCACCTGGGCAGTGATCATCCGAGTCGTGGTTCACGACGAAGGCTTCGGCCAGGCCCAGGGCCGTTATCTCAGGCTGGCAGCAGTCGGAAGCCGCCTGGAAGCCGTGTTCTTCGTGGCTAGAACTTTAGCTCATCTTCTTAGCTCAAGTCTTCGTTTCACCAATCGTTATTGTCAGGCCATCCCCGGACATCTCTCCTTGTTGTGCAGCTACCAGTCCCAAAGGGATTAACTGAACCGTAATATGTATGTACAGCATGCAGGAAGCATCCCCCATACATATGAAAAGAAACCCACTTGTTCCACTCGACAAGTAACCCATTCCTTGTCAAGCGGAGTCCCCGCCACCAACCGCATAATCATATTATCAACGTTCTTGCGAGACCAACGGCGAGTTGGTTGCAAAACAAGAAAAAATTGGATCGTCAACTCTTAAACCCGGGCTTGGACCGCTCGACCCCGTTGGTTAACCCCCGGCCGCTTCAGTCCTCTCAGGCCTGGCGGGCGACCCGGATGAGTCCCCCGTAGGATCTTAGATACGCGCGTGTGACAACTCGCATAACACAGATCCGCAGTTCAACGATCTTCGATTACCCGAGACGGACATGGATTGTCCCTCGTTCCGGCTCACGAAGAAGAAGTTGCTGAAGTGGTCAAGTGGTCTGATGATATCCGAGCAAGGACTGGCGCAGCCACACATGCCCGTGAGCATGGAATCGGAAAGGGGCGAAGGGCTGTGTCTGGTATGGCTCGACTCGTGCTAGAGGAAGCTTGGGCTGTCGTGGTACCGGCAGCTAAAAACAAAGAGCGCGATATATGGCGACTTGCGGTGTATGAGATGCCGCCGGCATTGTCGTACGATTCATGGGCGCTTCGTCCTGCAGCATCATCGCTAGCTCTGTGCCGTTGCCTACCCTCGATGTCGGCTGCAGGATGCGCTGTGAGGAAAATCAGATAACCAGGTGTGACGCTGTCACCAACCAACCAAGTTGGTCCAGTGCCTCACCGGTGTGGCAAACGGGGTAGCCAAGGATTTGGTCATACCGGCAGCCCACCATCGTCAGCGTGGGCTGGATCCCTGACAAGTTGAATGGGAAATAAGAAAGAACGAATGTTCCCACGTCCAACGGCTGGTCTCGTTCCGTTTCGACTCACACTTTTACTGACCACTTCCATGTCCTGTTAGTACACAACCACCGCACGAAACAGCAGCTGGTCAGGGCCACCATCAGAATGAGTCCGAGGAAGACCACGGTCCAACGAGTTCGGCCATTCTGCCCGTCGCCCAACACAGCTTGTGCGGCAGGGTTACCGACGAGTGTCGCCAGACTGACGACGGCGTAGCAGCAGCCTATGTAGGTACCGCTGTCTTGAGCGCTGCAGAGTCTGCCGAGACACGTCGCTGCCGTTGAGACGAAACTACCGGTGCCAAATCCCAGGAGGAAAGCAACAGCGTATAATGCAGCTGCGGAGGTATCGCCGAAGGGAAGCCATAGTACAAGCATCGTCGCCTCTGTGAGTATTGTCATCACAATGGTAACGTTGAATGGACCTATCCTGTCGGTAAAATATCCGGGGATTATCCTTCCCAGAGAAGAACCCCTGACGAGTCGTGATCAGCATTCAAGGCCTCAAATGGCCAGAGCTAGAGAGGGCTAGACTCACACGCTGAAGACAAGGGTCAGGTAGAAGACGTCGCCAAGTTTGACTGTGCTGGCGTACGTCGGAAGCAGACCCCATGCCACAAATAGAACCAGCTCAAAACCTGTTGTTAGCCTGCATTAGGGCAGCCATTACTGATGAAGCCGGGATGAGAAGGCCATACCACACACGCTCAAGGTAAAGAGCAAAAATTCCAAGCGTTGGAAGCAAGAGAAGTCCCACAGCTTGCCCTGAGGAGACTTGCGGATCTTGGGCTTGACCAAGACGCACCCGAGGGACAGAAACGCGCCAATTATAGCGAGGTGAACCAGGCTGGCCGTAGTCCAGTCAAGACGTTTGGTAGTAAATCGGAGTACGACTGAGAAGATCACGCCACCAAGTCCACCTCCCATGGTACAGATACCCATTGCTAGCCCCTTCTTCCGGTCGAACCAATGATTGATCACTGCCAAAGCGCTCGTGGTCAATGCCGCTGCGTCCGTAAGGTTAGGTACATTTGAATACGCCTTGGAATGAATAACAACGTACCGGCACCTACTCCGGCAGTGGAGAAGCAGAGGAAGAACTGCCAATACCGACTACTAAAAGCAATGCCGAGGAATGATGCGCAGTACACCGTGGCAGCAGGCGTCATCAGCCATCGAGGGCCGAATTTGTCAAACACTGCGCCAAAGGGGCCGCACAGAAGGACTGCAAGAAAGCCAAAGACGGATATAACCCATGATATTTCCGTATTAGACCACTCTGCAAGCTGATTTTCTTTCAAGTACACTTGAAAAATGCCAACTGTCGTCATTAACCCGAAGGTTGGGATCATAGTTGCCGTTGACCCCACCACGACGGACCACGCCCTGCAGCCATAGTCTACGGGCTCCGCTGAGATGACATGCACTTGATAAGCAGATGGGTATTGTACACTCAGTGGTCGAGCCTGGGACAACGTCGGGCGGGTCTGATCCGCTGGATCGATGTGTGTTGCGGGATATCGCGTAGGTAGCCTATGAGAATCGAAATGTCAGCCAACTTCTGTAGGTAAAGCCACCTGAACGGCCGGCCCAAGATAATAGTTCCGTACTCTATGCCTGTTTCAGGAGGCGTTGCAGTCATTTCGCGGGTCGTTGGGTAGTCAGACGCTTTATCCATGACCGAAGCTTCGTTATGCTGAGACACGGCTTGTTGAGAGAGCTGAGTCGGGTTGTGTACACCTGCGGCTATCGTCGAGGAGGCCTTGACAAAGTCTCGATCAAGTGAATGTCGCAATAGAGAACTCTGGTTCAATTCAGCGTCCGAAGCTTCCGTCAATGATTAGAAGTTGGGGCTTTGGCTGTGGATCTGAGCCTGTGACTTCGGTCAATGGCGGTCAGAAATGCCAAGTTAACATATTCATTTCTCAAAGGAAGTTGAGGGGAGACCAAGGTCTTCAAGTCATTCTGTTGTCTATGTGATAGAAACCATGGGCTGGTGGTGGAGCACCATGTTGTTCGGAGGTGCGGAGAGCTCAGGGGTGGATTGCAAAGCCCATCGCCACGGGGAGGCTAGGCAACTCGGCCACACGAGAAGCAACCAACTTAGACGAGCCCCTCACTCTGATGAAGCCGATTGTTTGTTGCAACTGCACGCAGCAACCGAGAGCCAACGTTGCTTTAGAGCTCGGCTGTATGTCCTTGTTAGGATGATGCGGCTGAATATCTCTGCATTCATCATTTGAGCGGATGAATAAGACTTGTGGTTGACGTCGGGGTCCGCGGCTGTCGAATCGGTGAGTTGGTTCAATTGTCTTCCATGGTCTTGGAAATGCTTGCCGCAACAGCATCCTGGTCGCGGATATTAACAGTGAGGTGTTGTGGAGAATGGGGATGCTGTCAAGGGAGGTGGGGAGCTAGTGGGCGTCAACCAGACGCCTGGTAGCTAATGAGAGGCCGCTGTTGGTGGTGCGGGCTTTTTATCAAACTGGGATATATGCAAATGATTCTCAATCGGGAGCCAGAAGAAGAAGAAAGTGTGTAGGCGAGATGGCAAGGTAGTGGGCGTGCTACTTGTGCAAGGCGTGGCGAATTGGAAGAAGATGGCCGTCCTCTGCCCAGGTTCTATTCCCTTGCTTCTGCTTGGTCTTCGTTCCAAATGTCCCCAGACTGTTTGGCAGAACAAGCAGCTTTCTTGGACAGGTACGTGGCTCGATAGGATTCAAATATAGACAGACTTTGACGAGCCAAACTCGAGGAAAGATGCACATGCAAGATCTGTACGACAGTCACATAGCAAATATCAGCAAGTGCGTACCTTACTTAGACGTGTTGGCGGGTACCGTACCTTTGTGTTACTTGTTCACTTGTAGAAGTGACAAGGGCGTAGAGAGGAGTGAGGCGGGGCAAGGTAAGGTAGGTTGGGCAGGGCTTACCCGTCGAGTTGGTTGTCCAAGTCGGGCTGCTGAAGGAACGACCCTGGAAACCCATGTTTGGTCCCCCGACCCCGTGTTTGCTGTCCTTCGCTTGTTGTTGATCTCTTTCTACACCGCAGCTTCCTTCGTGATTGGGAGGAACTTTGGGAAAGCTCGTCATGTGGCCAGTCGCGCTGGAGGGTTTTCAAATACGGCGATAGCTCCAAGAGCATCCCTCTTCGACGTCGTCGTCTTTCTTTTGGCGTGTCTCACCCAGACTGGTCATATCTTCCCTCGACCTTCTTTATCTTGTGTTACCTTTCCACCTTCGTATCTCTGTCTTTTGGTTCTTGTTTCGTACTTTGCGCGCCTAGCTCGAAGCACGCCCAAGCCGTATTCTAGGCGGCTGCAGCTGGGGTGTGGATACGACCGCTATCAAACGATATCGAACGACTTCAAACAGAATCTCCAATTTTGCCAGCTTCGAGCCAATCTAGCCTGATTTCTTTTTCAAACTTCCCGCAGCCAATGCAGGCTGGTATCAGAATGAGGTTCGTAGGTAACCTCCATGCTTATGTGACTCGCCCAACCCGTGGCTGTCACGTACATGGCATCCGCAGGGTCGGGACCTCATCTCGTGTCCAAGCCGCCCATTCTGCGTTTGCCGAGAGGGTCGTAGAAGAGCCCCTGGTATTCGAACCAGTCACACCGTTGGCGAGACCACCTCCAGAGCAGGTTGATCAGTTCTGGCGCAGAGTACCAGGGTGGGAGAATGTCTCGACGGCCGAGTTCATCAGCTACCGATGGAGTGTAGGTCTTATGCAGCACCACAACTGAGCCGATGACAATAGCTGACAACCTGCCTATTTTAGATGAAGAATCTGGTCGAAGGACCCAACAAGCTGCACCGGTTCCTGGAAAGGGTTTTGCCACAACAAATTCCTGCTCGTGGCCAGGATGGTGTAATGGAACCCCGAGACAAGCTGATAGCAGACATCTTTGAAGGTGTTTCGGAAGCGACCATGTCTGTTAGAGTGATGTAAGATTCTCACCAGAGTCTTTGGAACCTAGACTGAACCAGTCTCTCAGGCCGTACACCCTCAGTCGTATCGACTGGAGCAACCCTCGAAACGATCCTATATTCCGCCAATTCATACCCACGAAGTCCATAATGCAGCCAGATCACCCAAAGTTGACGCTTGATTCGCTGGAAGAGGAAGCCGACTCCCCCGTCAATGGCTTGGTGCACCGGTATCCCGACAAGGCTTTGTTCCTCCGTGAGTGCATGAGACACACCTCCCGAGTCTGCAGGCGTGACTGACCGCATGCTGAAGCTCTCTCTGTGTGTCCGACCTATTGCGTATTTTGTACTCGCTCCTACGCAGTTGGTGCCAATACGGAGAGTGTGGCAAAAGCCTCTCTCAAGCCTGGGCGCGCACGATGGGAGGCCGTCTTCCAACACATCGAGCGCACGCCAGAGATCCAAGATATTGTCGTCTCCGGGGGAGACTCGTATCAACTCATGCCTGAACACATCGAGATGATTGGCAATCGCCTTATCTCGATAGATCATGTCCGTCGGTTCAGGTTCGCTTCTAAGGGTCTTGCTGTCTGTCCGACGCGAATCTTGGACCAGAATGACCCGTGGACCGATGCCGTCATCTCGATCTCGGACAAGGCTCGCAGAGTTGGCAAAGCTGTGGCTCTTCACACCCACATCAACCATCCTAGCGAGATTTCCTGGATCACCGAGAAGGCTAGCCAAAGGCTTTTCGAGGCAGGGGTGATGGTGCGAAACCAGTCGGTCCTACTTCGTGGAATCAACGACGACGTTGCAACCATGTCCAGCCTGATCAGAAAACTCGCGGACAATAACATCTTTCCGGTAAGAAGTGCAACCCATCGCCCTCGTGACCTTGCTGACTCGACCCAGTACTACGTCTACCAACACGACATGGTGAGGAAGTCGGAGCACCTGCGTACGCCGCTGCAGACGATTCTGGATTTGGAAGCCAGTATCAGGGGTTCGATTGCGGGCTTCATGATGCCGCAATTCGTAGTCGATCTTCCCGGGGGAGGTGGCAAGCGTTTGGCAAGCACATTCAGATCGTACGATCGTGGGACAGGTGTATCGACGTATGTGGCACCCGCAGTGACGGGCCGTGACAAGGAAAACAAGGTGTATGAGTACCACGACCCCGTCGACTCAGTCCAACCATGAGCTTCGGTCGCGGCATGCTGCCTGTGAGCCCGCCCCTACACCCAACCGGCCGCTTCATCCAAGGACTTCAGATGGCGAGCTTCTGTCCCGTAACGTCTTCTTGCTCGGTAAAAGGGGGAGTCTTTCTTCCCGGCAAACTCTTTCCGGTAAACCAGAGTGCCTATCAGCAGCTTAGCCGCAATCACAAAAGCCTCACTCGTTGGAACGATGTTGGAACGAAGTTGCGAGCCCCGGGTCTAGGCTTGTCCATCTCCCTTTGCGGCGAGGTGCATGCCTTGGAAGTTGGTCTTGTTGGTCGTAGTCACGACTTGGCTGGCGATTGGTCAAAGACAGAACTCGGGCTTATGTAAGGCCAACATGCTTGTTGGCGTGCGAACAGAAAGGGGGCAAAGGGCAGCCAGCGGGACTTTGAGTTTTTAGGGGTAGCGTGAGATCAGGATTGAGTTTTGGAGTCGTTATATAAGACAACACATTTCGAAGCCTGCTGGAAATGCCATTGTAAAAATGCCATCTGCCGTGCAACAGTATGAACATGCCATTCTTCATTGGAAACGGGAATGGCTCGGACCGTTCGATGACAGCGAGTGGTCGACAGCGATTCGGGCCGGCTACAGTGTGCCCGAGAAGAGGAATGCCCGACTGTATGTTTGTCTTGGAAGCGGCCACACCGCTTCTCGGAATGCATCGTTGGTCGCCGACGTCTGGCCTTCCAGCCCCGGGACGTACCCGAGACCTCCTCTGCCCCTCCGGTATCTCGTTGGCTGCTCTCCGAGACACACAAACAGCTGCTTTTCGACTTGGAAAGACAGAGACCGCCGTGGCAACCGGGGTCGATCAACACCATGCGGGGGGGATTTACACATTCGTGATCTTCAATCATGACGTCGGGCTCGGACGATGACCCAGAATTAAGCCTCCTGGGTCTGCCGGGTCTCTAAATTGGGATCAGAGCAAGGTACCTGAAGGAGAGGAATGTGTTCCAGCCCACGCAGCAGCAATTTAGAAGAGCCCACGAGATGATGGGGTCGCCAACCAAGCAACAGAACAGAGGAGAAAGAAGAGAGCCGAGAAAAAACCTCGGGCTCAAACTCTTCCCATGCACACGATTTCACTCTCCGGAGCGAGATTTGACAGGCGTACCCGGGAATGAATCTCCCGCCGCAGAGAATCTCCGTAACCCAGCGAACCAGAGAAGGGTGCTGCTTCCATGACACCTCCCGAAAGAGAAGTTTGGAAGCGAGCTGGTGGTTGTGGGGATATGGTTCTTTCCCACCCTTTCGTTGCCAGCGCCGTCTTGTTCTTCTGGTTTTGGCCAAATGAATCTGGGAGTCCATTATTTCCCCCACGAAATGAGATTGTGATCCAGCACACTCGCCGGAACGGCCCAAATTTCGCGTTCAGATTTACACACCCAGGAACACGGTTTCTTCCCGGGGGACGTTTCTGGTTTTAGCGAACCAGCTACGTATTTGGTAGAGTAAGGTAGTAGTAGTGATACTCATAAAAATATCTAGCGAGCGCGACGCGACTCCACGGGGCCGGGAAAGGCAGAATTTCTGAAATAGAAACACCGGGCGCGGCACACAGCGTAGCACTCAACGGAGATATTGAAGGTCGCAGTCCATCTGGGGCGCACCCGGAGCGAGAGAGCAGAGAGACAGAGGAGGGGCCCGGTTTTGGTGTAACGTCCCCGGAGGACGCCGAGGGCGGGGACTCGGCAGAGATGAAGTCGAGATTGGCTCTTTAACTTGGTTTTTGGGCTTCTCTCTCCATGTCTCTCCCATTTGTTGGCGTGCCTTCCATCTTGTGACATGTGCTTGTGTATGTAAGTCTGGCTCGATGCCCATCTTTGCACAACACAAGCACAATCATCATCCTCGTACATCATCCATAGTACGCCGCAGGATTTGCGGACGGCGGGAGTTCGGCATGGAAAGTGTCAAGAAAGGACTTCATGAATTCTGAAACATTTGATGCATCGGTGGTGGGAGCACGGCAGGAAAGTCGGGATCATGTATGTTTGCTCGTCCGCATTATTTGTACGACGTCTCTCTCTCTCTCACCGCGACTTTTGGTGGTGATGGAGGTGAAGGACATGTCGTTTAACCGCTTTGCCGCGTTTTACCTTGGTCCAAGTCGCGGTCCCTCGATGCAGCCTGCAGGGCAGGGAGCCAGGGGGGGTCGCGGCCACAGCACACACACACACACACACACCCAAAACGTGCCGACAGCGAATTTGGACCACTCGCGTGTCGAGCGCTGGACGAAGAGGGCAAGGCAAACTACGTGTGGCTTTTTCTCTGGCGTGCTTTACGGGCCTGCGTGCAAGCCACACACCCGCGGGCACGAACCTGAAGTTGCTTTGGTGTAATCTTTGATGCATACGGATGTAAGTGAATATGTTCCGTAGGGTTGAAGAATAGCGGCAGGATTGTGGTGATTCTTTTGAAATCGTCATTGTGATTATGGCGACGATGCAGCACGGAGTAATTGCCCAATCGCCCCAATCCAGATCACGTTTGCCCGTTATTTGATAGCGGGAAGAGAGCCTCGATTAGGGAGCTGCCCTGACTCGGCCCATCTTGTCTTGATTGTCTCTTGTAGCTCTCTGGATTGAGCTGCTGCATGTTCTCGGCCAAGACTGTCCTTATGACGATACGATGCGAGGTCCTTTCTCAACCTTACCACGTCGTTGCTTGCTTGCCTGCTTGACATTTTTGGCTCTTCTTCCAGTTTGCGGCAGTTGGCAACAGAAGGACCATGCTTCGCCTGAGACACAAGACGGGTGTGACCTTTGCACACAGCACCAACCATTCATTCAGCCCCCAGAACACAAACCCCGAAGCATTGCCCTTTTCAGCCCTTGTGGATTTTGGCGACGATCAAACCCTTTCCTAATTCTTTGTGCTGTTCCCTGTTATGGGATTGGCGAGATCTCAAACATGACAGGTCGTCGGAGCCTCGCGGAGAGTCACCCCAAACATTGACCTGCGGCAAGGTGGTTTCTTGTCAACGACGCTTCTCGAACGTCCGGGGGGCGTGCGTGCGTGCGTGTTGCCATGCTCGATGGTCAAGACGTTTCCTTGGTATGATACCGTCCCCGAGAAAGGCACAGCCGCTGCGGCGTCAGAAGTTGGACGACGACCAACAAAAAGAAAAGAAAAGTATGCATGGCGGCTTGTTTCGGCCATTGCCACGACATTAAGGATGGCCTTTGGTCCCCCCCGTTCCCCCTTCTCCATCGCGTCGCGCGGCGATGATGTTCGAATGTTTGCTTCCCTCGAGCCCGGGATCGGTCAATCTGGAGCCCTGCCCACGTCGAAACAAGGCGACTCCTGTGCCTTGCTTCCCTTTTTCGTGTCCTCGGAGTTCCCGTCGGTCGTGGTTTTCGAGTGACCCGGTTGATTGCACACTAAAGACCCCCCCTCTTAGGAAAATCCGGCTCAGGGACGAGCCGAACCTGCGGTGTGCGTTGCAAATATTTGGCATATGTCTGTTCTGCGTACGTGTTGCGGACACCGCTGAGCCCCATTCCTCGGCGTCGACGACAACGGAAGTCTTTTTGCACTTCGCATTTGGGGGGTCTTCTTTTCTTCTGA
>JABGLZ010000916.1:0-10739 GCA_014705045.1 Colletotrichum theobromicola | reverse complement strand
GCCCCCCCCCCCCCCGCGACGTGGAGCGACTCATGGATTCGAATGCAGGCGCGCGAACAAGGCAAGGAACAACAGATGGAAAGACGGGATGGGCAGAGAGAGAAGGAGCGATCGATGGCTTGCTTTGACGGAAAAAGTGGGATGGAAATGAAATCATTCCAGAAGGAAAGGCGGGTTGCATTCGATGGACGGCTGGATATAGGGCGCATAATGATTCCTGTGTGATTTCGTGTGTGATTGTGTTGTTTCTTAAGCGGCCTTGTTTGGGGGCGGTGCAGCATTGCAAAAGCCAGCATCGCATACTACCTCATGTACGGGATACAGGTCGTCGTCGTCATGCACTGGGCTTCCCATAAGGCAACGCCAGTTCTGATATGCCGAAGCTCCGTCCGTCGGAGGGAAGACACGGGTGACGGGACATCAGAAATAGGGGCGGGCGGGTTACGCGGAGGCATCTTTCTATCTTTGGGGGCTTCCGTCGCGTGTCCTGAGTGCCCGGCGCGTCGGTTGACTGCGACCCTGTGTCCGAGAAGAGGCAGAATCAAGGCAAGGTTCCGATCGGGTAGGCGTGCATACTACATGGAGTACACACATACGACACGAGGGGAGGGAGGGCAGGCGCTTCAGCGGGCGGGAAATGCAGCAATCGTGGTCGAGGTTCCATTGCGTCCGTCTTTTCTTTTCTTCTTCCGGCCGCCGCCCCCTGTGCCGCACCTCACCTCTCCACGCAGTATGTGACTTCATGCGCGATGCGGCAGGTTATTGTGTGTTGCCAACTTCCATACGATGGATGACGCTCGATAGAGTGGGAGGAATTTACCACAATGCAGATATCTGCTCATCATCCGAGTCTCGTTGTGATATCACCGAGACCTACAGGTTCCCGTCCTGGAGGTGCGACACACCCGCGGGATACCGTCTGTGGCAATATGCCCGCGCCGTGCGGCCGCAGCAGAGGCGAGGCGCCGATGGCGAAGAACAAGCTGACTGACGCTGCTGACGCTTGCTCAACGGGCCCCTAGACCGGGGGTTACATTCATGAGCCTTGTCACAGCTGGCGAGCTTGAGGCGATGGAGTGAGATAGATGTGCCTGTGGGGGCCGAAACAGTGAGGAGAACCAGAAGCAGAACCACAGAGAGAAAGAGAGAGAGACTGGGGGGAGGAAACGAGACTCTGCTCGTGATTCGCCCGTTTCCAGGCCCTGTTCGTCCCGTAGGCGCCAGGCACGCAGGAACGAACCGTCTGCTTCTGCCGCCTGCGTCTTTGCCTCATTCCTCGCGGGCGGTTGGTTCAACGTACCGCAAGGGTTGCCCACCCCCATGCAAGAGTAGATTACGGACATCTTTTCGTCCGTTCATCGAGAATAAAACAAGCAAAAGAGTTGTGTGTCTCGTCTCATGTTCGACCTCGCTGTGCAGCTTCTGATCTGTGCTTCGACAATGTGTGTGCTGCGGGAAAGTAAAGTATGAAGCACACATCCCTCGCCAACGGGCGGTGACACGATATCGAGGTCGTCGTCGTACTTGCCGCCGTGACGCCCGCCGTATGTGCAAATGCTCGGGATGATTGTGTGCCTCCTCCGAGTTGGATATGTCATGTTTAGGGGTGTTGCTCGGCGGAACATCGTCCATGCCCAATGATCGCCCAGCGACAAGGGGTCCCGGATGGATGGCCCTCCAAGTTCCTCCGATGGTTGGTCCAATTCCACCTTCGAGTCTGTCTGTTCGGTCTTCTCTGGCTGACGGTACGATGGCGGAGGGGCATTCGTTCCTTCTCGTGTAACTTTGCTCAACATGGAAGTTGCCGGGTTTCCGATCCATCTAGACCGGAAAATAGAACAGAACCGGGGCCGCTGGCGGGCTCGCGGGCTGTCAAGACTTGACAAGTTGGGAACTTGTATTTGCCATCATACGTACTGGTTTTAATTTTGCTGTGCCGTCGGACAGACTGCCTTCCGCGGCGCGGCATTGGGGCAGGCTGGGACATGGGGGATGGATGGATGGATGGATGATTGATTGATTTGATACACCAGGGACTGCGACCAACGGGGGAGAGAGAGACACACACACCCGCACACGAGGGAACGGGAGCACAGACTCGCGTGATGGGATGTGCGGCTGGGTTTCTTTGGCTTTCTGCGATTTGGTTTCTTGTGTAGCCAGCATATCAAAGTTCCCCCTGTCACAGGAAGGACTTGGGAAGTTAAGGTGTGTGTGGTAGAATTGAGCTCGACGACGACAGACAGATCTTGACCTGTTCGGGAACCGCAATGGCGAGACGGCTCCTCCAGCGCAGAAGCGAGGGGGACATGTCGTGCAACTGGGAGGACAAACCCGTACCATCCATAACCCTACCTACCCAATTTACTACCGTCTTCTTCGTCACAGAAAAGCTGCAACCGCTGAAGATATTCTATATATATTTTCTTTATATATGCTTGCCAGCGTCGTGCCGTGTGTGTGGTCTAAGTACGCGCGCTTGCGTGGTATTGTGTGATATTATCGGGCCCTCCCCAATTTTTGCTTGGTTTTCCCATCTCGCAACCGAACGGCGGCCTTTCCGTAGAGGGAGAGACACACATGAGAACAATAAGTATCATATATGTCCTATGCCTGCCAGCGCCGTCTCTGCTCTCCTGCGCCGCATCGCACCACCCCGCCAAAAAGACCGTACATGCGTGTAAAACCTGGCCGTGGGCCCCTCGAACAAAGGCTTTGCCCTCGCTCGAGGCATCATCCCCTCGCGATTGCATGTCATGCCTAAAGTGTTGGTGATCATCATTATCGATACCCTTCTCGAGAGCCCCATCACATCAGGCGCCGCCCCCGGTGCAGTGCGAGAGTGACTCCGTTGCGAGAGAGAGCAGTGAGCAGTGAGCAGAGAGCCCTGTCGGTGGGTTTAATATCAACCCATACTTTTTTCTTACCTTACCTTTACTCTATTCGCCTTCTCCCCTGCCCCGGTCCTATATTTCGACCCTTGGCTCGCATTCCTCTCGAGCCGGTGGAGCCTCCCCTTGGAGCACCACTGCGTACCCAACCGGACCCTCAGCAGCAGCGCGGACAGGGTCTGCCCCTGTGTCTTTCTTGCTCAGCTCAATACCGGATTCGGCAGCCACTTGTTGGTGCTGGCGGAGCCACTCTGGAAGTGCGGCCACCACCCCCAGGTAGCAGGATCACAGGCGATTGGGGGAAGAAAAGAAGACGTTGTGGATGTCGTCGATACCCACGACTTGCACACCGGTGGAGGGGGACAAGGAGGAGAGGGAGAGGAAGAAGAAGGAAGCAAGCGGGAGGAGGAAAGGCGGCGGAAGAGGCACCACGGCACGGCAGGGAAAAGGGCGAATGAGGGCCGCGCTGGCGCGTGTAGAAGGTGTGATGGGCGCGGTGCCGTGGGCCCCATCACCGCTGCCACGGTCGACTCCCAGGCGTGGACCGGGGGCCGTGGGCGAGAGGCAGCAGCAGCAGCAGCAACAGCAGCAACAGCAGCGACAGCAGCAGCGACCGCAGCATCGGCTCCAGGGACAAGACCGCCAACCTCGGGGGCCCTGGACGGCGGCAGCGATGGTGGTGGACCGGCATGAGCTCATAAGTTTCCTTGACGACGCGGACGCGGACGACCAGGTCTTTCTGTCCTGTTCTCCCAATACCGTTGACATTGTTCCTGGCACTGCTACATCATCAGCATCTTGTTCTTGTTCTTGTTCGTCTTGTTCGCCTGTTTTTCTTGTTGACAACGAAACCACCAACACCAACACCAACAATTACACCAGTAATCATAATACCAAGGACGATCGCAACATACACAACACAGCCACCACCACCGGCACCTACGACTCATTTCCCCGGTTTCCTTCCTTTTACTCGTCTGCGCGGTCAAGCTTCGAGTCGGCTACGGATGTAACCACTTGCCCGTCGACAGCTACAACAACAGACGACTCGACGACGACAGAAACGACAACGGCGACAATGGCGCCCTTGTTCATGATTGGAGGCGGCGGCGGCGCTAAGAACAATGGCAAGACGACAGCGCCGGCGGAGAAGGCGGCGGCGGCGGGCGGAAGGACCAGCGACGATGGCGCGGACCGGTCTCACGGCCTTTGGGACTATTTGCACCACGGACTCGACGGCTACAGCTCTCCCGACCTGCGACTGCTGGGCCAGTACAACAACTATAACGAGAGGGAGACGACGACGACGACGACGACGACAAAGAAGCCACAACAGTCATCAGCAACGACAAGGACCCAACAGCAGCAGCAGCAGCAGCAGCAGCAATACCAGGTTTCGTCATCGTCAACATATCACCAGACGCTCTACGAACTGCGGCCCGACTCGTCCAGGAGCCACCACCACCACAACCTCCAGCATTTGCACCGAACCAGCTCCGAGTCTGCGGGAGCGTCTGCGACATGGACATTAAGGAGCGGCAAGAGCCACGAGAAGACCAATAGCGGCAGCAGCAAGAAGACGACGGTCACGACGGCGACCAACATGACGATACCGACGATTTGCGGCGTGAGGGAGAGGGACGCGACGACGGCAGCAGCAGCAGCGACACTGTCCCCTCCTGACGGCTTGACGTCGATCGTCGTGCCCCCGCCAGTCTCTCCCTCGACAGCCTCTTTCGGGGCCGAGATGACGAAGCAGGAGTTTGAGGCATTGCCCGAGGCCATTCAGCGCAAGGTAAGCGATGAATTTGTGTTGTTTGTCGTTGTCGTCTTTTCATGTCTTACACACACACATCTCTGTCACCAATGTCTGGACATTCATTTTTGTCAATATTGACACGAGTGTCTGTCTCTCTATCTTTGGCGACCATCCCTCCATCCCTTCCGTCGTTCTATTCCTTGTTTCCATTCTTGTTCTTCCTGATGTTCCAACGGAGCGCCTCAGCGTTAGCCACCATCTGCCGTTCCGATCTCATTCCTTTGAGAGCAAGTGCCGAAGTTCCTTTTTTCTCTGTTTTAGTGCGGCCCCTTGTCACGAAGCCATACCGAGAAACAGGCCGTCCGTGGCGTTTTCTAAATTATCTCCCCTGCCATTTTTCTTTTTGTTTCCCCAGTTCTTCGTTGCTTTCTCCCTCTCGGTCTGAGAAATTCCCATGGGCCGTGGGTTTTCCTCTTCTTTTTTTCTTTCTCACTTCTTTCCCCTGGCACCTTTCCCGAACGAGAACAATGGCCTGTTTTCCCCCAAACCCTTGCCAGCCAGCCCAATTGCCCCCTGGGGTAGGGAGAGGAAGGGGGGGGCATCTCATGTTCAGGCACACAGACATGAGCATTGGACACAATGGACAGCGCATAACTTTCCTTGGGTGTAATTCAACTCCAGCCTTTCTCTACAGGGCTCAAGGCAACGTGAGGTGGTATTGGTAGGGCAGGGACGGCAAGAGGGCCCAGACCTGCAGCCAGCTGCGGCGGCCCAGGACCCGAGCCCGGGGTATCTATCTTGCCTCCTCTCTCGCCTCCACTGGCGTACGGGCTGCTGCTTTGTTCGCCTGGAGCTCGCCTGAATCCCGCCTGTTCTTCTGCCTGCGCAGTTGCAGTCGGGGGCTTTTCCTGGTTGCCGCCGACTGGCCGGGGTTACCCAGTGGTGTGGGTTCACTCTCACATTGGATTCCCGTTCAGTCCAGGTCCCTGTGGAAGCGAATTGGCTGCTGCTGTGGGTAGGTGTTCTGGTGTTCACAAGCACCAGCAAGCATCAGGTCCACCACCCACTGAGACATGCACCCAAAGGAACCGCCTGCGTTAGCCTCAACTGTCTCTCCCCCTTCCCCTCAACCCCCCTTACCGCGCGCACACACACACATGCATCCATCACCACGCATTCTTTTCCGTCCAACCAACACCCAGCAGCCTCTGCCCTCTGCCCCCCAGCTGTTCGTCTTCCCCCCACACCTTCATGCATTCGACCCCCAATATCACCTCCAACGCAGCCAGTTAGCGCGGCGAAGAGTGTGTTGTCAGGCACAGGCGTAAGCGTGAAGACGACGTACATTGTAGGCGCGGGCCATGGGCATGCGCTAGTCTGCACATGCATGCGTGGCATGCCAGCCAGCCGCTGAAGAGAGCGAGGACGCGCAGAGAAGAACGAAGGAGAAGGAAGTGAGGGGCGCACACAAACAAACACGAAGAGAGAGAAAGATGGCATCACGCACTCGTATTGGACGACGACTCGTCACGACCTTGGTGTTGGGAAGATGACTCGCGAATGGCGAAAAACAACACCCAAAAAAGAACATCAACAACCAAAAACGCAACACAACAACACCAGGGTCCTGTCGGTCC
Source organism: Colletotrichum theobromicola (assembly GCA_014705045.1). Classification (NCBI taxonomy): domain Eukaryota; kingdom Fungi; phylum Ascomycota; class Sordariomycetes; order Glomerellales; family Glomerellaceae; genus Colletotrichum; species Colletotrichum theobromicola. The sequence continues at coordinate 4,452 of JABGLZ010000916.1, read as the reverse complement.
AATCTCGTCGTGTCCGCGCTCTCGGGACCTCTCTCTCTCTCTCGCGTGCCCAGCCTCATCTCTTCCAATCCCGTCTCTTTATCGTTCGTCCCAACACGGCATCGCCCTGATATTGCACCCTCTGGATTATCAGCAGACCTACCCAGACTGGGCAGCCTGGTCCACAAAACCCAGCCATCGTCAGTCAATTGCCGTTGTGCTAGCCAGAAGTCCCAGGCAAGGACCGCACGACTGTGTCTCAGTCTGCCTCGTTGCAGATCGGGAGTTGTCAGTCTTTGGGGCCGAAGATCCGTCATTTGTCTCCAATTCCCTCCTCTTCTCACATTCCATGGGAAAACCCCCCCCTCCCCCCCCGGGCCGCCAAGTGGTGCCGTTGGCTAAAAAGGAGCATGGAGCTAGACCGGTTGCGCCCACGGTGTCTCTGGTGCGGCGTGGCCTCTCAGGCTATTCCCCCATGGTGTCGTGTATCGTGTCTGTTCGCCGCCCTTTCCTCTGGTCTCCCAAGCGCGTCAGTCTTGCACCTTGCATCTGCATACCTGCTGGTGTCTGTAGTCTGTAGGGTAGCGCGTGTGCAATATGCAGAGCTGCAGCATGCACTGACGCGGGCACTGGCGCCCCCGATGCACTGACCTGACTTGACGTGCTCCACGGACGCTTTTCCCACACGTCCGGCCCAGGGCATGGCATGGCTCTTGACTCCTCCTTGAAGGCCCAGTGCTGCCGCTCCTTGCCTATTCCGAGGGCCGTTGCTCCTGTCTCAATTGAACACAGGTTCGGTGGGCTGGCACTCTGCACTTTGGGCTGGACTGACTGGCTGGAGCCTTCCGTGAAGTCATGGATCTTCACTACCTACCTTACCTACCTAAGGTAAGGTAGAGGTAGAGGTAGCCTTACTTAGTAGGACTGGGAGGGACTGGACGGGACTGAGAGGGCCTGCCGCCTGCTCCCTCCCCACGGTACTTGCCTACCTTGCCTCAACCCACTCAATAATGGCCCATCTCAGGTGGGAGTTGAGGTGTTTCTTCCATGTGTACCAGTGTACCTTTTCCATGTCTTTCTCTCTCTCTGCCTGTCTCTGCCTCTCCTTCTCAAGTACCGATCCCCCAAACCCCAAATGGCTGGGTTGGCTGGATTAAGGCCTTCTACTACCCCCAACCCCGAGCCTCGTCCCGAGCTTGTTGCTCTGCTTCTGTCGCTCCTCGTTGCTGATCTCGATGTCTCATCGGAGGAGGCTGGTGTGTAAGTGATGCAAGTGCTGCGCTGCTGCAACTACTACTTCTACTCCTGCTGCGACTCAACGGCGGCATCGCTTTCCCTCCCTCTACATGCTAGCAAAGATCCATCCGTCATGCACCTCAGCAGATGCAATGCAGGTCCCGCCCACCAACAGCACAACACGACGCAACACGACACCACAGGTACGAACGAGCACAGGCATACCCTACATGGTACGCTCTTCCTTCGCGAGTACCTTGGGTTAGGCGCACGCAGGCAGACCCAAGTTGGGAGAAGCCGTACCCAGTCCCTTTCCCAGTCCCGTACCCAGTCCCAGTCTCAGGCCCAGTGGCATCCGTAGCGCCAGGAACACCATGACCATGGCTCCCGCATTCTCGCTCAACCCCTTCGCTCGTTCCTGCATTAAGACATTGCATGCCCTTCGTTGTTTCTCAATTCCATTCTTGATCTCACTTACATTCCGCCAACCCTGCCTTTGTGTCCATGCTAAATCTTTCCACAGTACTTTAGCTCCCTCGAAAGACTTCACTTCGCCAGCCTCGCACCGGCTCCCCCTCAAACACCAAACTTCCTCGACCCTTTCCTCAACCGTCCGGAGACCAGTCCCAATCCCCAGACCCAGACCATCAAGCAGCGCCGCAAGGCACGACAGGCCAGGCTCGCCTCCGACCAAGTCTCCGACCGGGTCAAGAGACGCAACTCTCGCCGCTCCCGCGTCACCTCAACGGGCGCCTCGTCTGTCTACGTCCGCCTTCCCGATAAGATCAAAAAGAGGCACATCATCACCGAAGAGCAGCTCGCCTCGTCCCTGAACCGCAGGCACGACATCATTCTCGACCCGGCTGATGAGGCCGTTTACAAGGTCCGAAGGAGAGCGTCAAGCGTCGTAGAACAAGACGAACTGTGGAGCCCGACTTTGTCGGTCCGACCCCAGACAATGGAGTCCCAACAGCCGAGCCATAGGAGCCATAAGGAGATGCCAAAGAAGGCCAAGACCTTTCAGCCAGAACAGAAAAAGAAGAAGCTGCCGGAAAAGATCTTGCCGACGTCTCCAGCTTCGCCAAAGAACAAGCGGGATTCTTTCTACGACAGCTTCCGTTGGCTGGAAGAGGATGACGACTTGGATCTGCGCCTGCACCTGGATGACTACCACCAGAACCTCCAAGAGGAGGCGCCAGCACCGAAACAGCGCAGGCCGTCGTTTCGCAGGCACTTGTCCATATCCAAGATGCCTTTCGGCCGTACCTCTCTCAACATGAACAGGCCTGGCACAACACAAGGCGTCACGAGCAACCCGGGCTCTCCACTATTTGGCAACGCCCCGAGCAGCCCCCAAGCCACCACCTCTCCGGGCCATGGTCGCCGTAGATCCCGCGCCCTGTCTCTCATCACACCGAAGCATAGCCCGCAAGACACCGTGGCGGCATTCGACCCCGAGGCCGCACATTACCAAGATCCCGAGGCCCGTCTAAAGCTTCGTGCGTACCTTGCATCGCCGCAAAGGTTTGACGAGGTGATTGAGTTTGGGTTCCCGTCCAGGGAGGCCATGTCTCCCGAGGCGGCAAGGAACAGCAAGGACCCCAAGAGCAGACGCTCAAAGGCCGTACCGGCAGACGAGTCAGACAACCTCCGCACTTTCCTTGCGGACGATAGGTCGTCCATATACAGCGAGGATGGTTCTCTCGACTCGGATTCCCCCAAGACGCCGCAGACTGTCGAGAATGCTACCGCGCTCCGGCCGCCACCGCCGATGAAGGGCGACAGGGCGTATTCCCCTCAGCCGTCGAACAACGAGTACGCACCGGCCGAGACGAGGGAGATGACACTACGCATGACCCTCACTCGACCCGACCTGCGGGCCAACGAGGACCAGATCTACGGCTGGCAGGCGAAATGCTGCCCTCCCGCTCCCGCCAGGAAATCACAGTCGAACCCTTTGCGAGACGACTTTGCCGCGCCCACGTTCGCCCGGGATGGGACGTCAAAAGAAAGCATTGAACGTCAGTTCGCGGCCATGGACCAGTGGAACGCTCAGACCAATGACCGAGGCGTCATGAAGCGTTTTTGGAACAAGGTCCGGCGTGGACAAGCATAACGCTGCGGTATGGGATGCTCGACTTGCTGCAGCAGCCCATGCTTAGACCCTTTAATTCGAACCGCAAATTTTACGACGCCCGTTAGACTTGAACAGCGAGATTGCAAGAACTCGACGTAATGACACTAGCAGCACTGTTTTTTATACCCCCCCAAATCAAATATGTAGACATATTTATTTTCATAGTGTCTATTATCTCCCTTTTGTTCCTCGAGTATTTTCTCAAGAGCGATTTTTCATGTGTGCGGGAGCGGCTTCACAGCCAGGAGTTGGAAGACGGTGACTGCGAGTTGATGCGTTAGGAGGGGGGGAAAGAAGTCACATTAGGGAAATGGCAACTGCCGCGGTTTCCGCCTGTCACTTTTTTTTCATTTCATCACACGCACGAAGAGAGAGTGATGGACCCGTCCAGAGAGGCGGATCATTGCTCAAAGGGGAGAAGGATAAGATGGGTTGTAGCGTAGCATTTGTCAACGGCGTCGCTCACAGGCGTCCGGCCCCTATCCCAGGAAAAAAAAGATAGAAGAGTTAACTCCCACATGTGCCGCCGTGACACGTTTTTTGGTATCTGATTCGTGTGTGACATGCAGGAGACGTGAACGTTGTCCGTGTGGGTAAAGTTTTGGGCTGCGTTGCATTCCGTGCTTGTCACGTAAGGGAATGGTTCGAGTTGCAGCGTGTCAGACAGTCAGCGTGCAAGCGCTGCGAGGGCGGTAAAACAAGAGTAGAATTACAACCCGACCCTCTCGCGCGGGCGAGGCGAGGGGAGGGATCATGGCGTTGACGGGCGATGGATCGTCGCAGGATGGGCGCGACGGCACCACGGGTGGTAAGGTACGGGGATGGCATGGTTGAGTAAAAGTGTGTGTGTGTGTGTTGTGTGTGAGCTGAACCCAGGAACCTGGTTGATAGCTCCCTCGGCGTTAAGCCACTCGGACGCTTCGTGTGCGTGTGTGTGAAACGGGATGTTATCTCCTACATGCTGCTGCTGCGGAGGGAGGATGACATGACATCGGTACATTTTTTGGGATAAACGGCGGTCCGAGGGTATGTGTGAAGTGCAATGGCGATGTGATGAGACGGGGGGGTGGAGGGGGCATTTGGGATGGGATCTAATTGGG
>JABGLZ010000913.1:34380-115001 GCA_014705045.1 Colletotrichum theobromicola | reverse complement strand
ATAGCAAAGATTGGGGGGGGACCTCTAAGAAACAGACGAAGGGGGGGTAAAGGGGGGTGGTGCCTGTCAAGTTTGGGATGGCGGACCGGGGTTGGAGGGGCCGTTTTGTGGGCACGGGCGAATGAAAAGCAATTTCAGCAAATGAGCCGGGGCTGGCGCGACTTTTTCCCCTGGGCCGTTGTCCCGTCCTGTTGTCTTTTTTCTCTCTCTTCGCCTTTCTTTCCCGTCGTCGTCGTCGTCGTCGTCTGCCCGTCCATCGATGTCTTGTCTCTTCCTTGGGTGCATCATCTCAACTCAGCTGAGCTCACCTACCTAACTACCTACCTACCAACTCACCTGATGACTGGACTGCGGCGGTAATCCCACTCTCAAAATACTAAATACGGCACTCCAGTTGAGATTAGGATGCATCGCCGCGGCACACAGACAGCACGAATGCTGCTGCTGCTGCTACGTCTGCAACGTTTACGCCCCCCAAATCTCAATCTCAATCCCATCCTCAATCCCAATGCCAATCCAGCTCCTCCATCCCATCGATCCTCATCCCCCAGTCTCCCAGGCACAGGCGCATGCTGACTGGCCACAATGACCGAGCACTCCCTACAAACGTTGCACTAAAATCGATACACGCGCATGGTGCAACAGGGGCTCTCCTCGTCTAGCGCAGGGATTTATGCAGGAACGCGCCCCTCCTTTACCTTTTACAGCTGCACTGAGTGGGGACGCCTCACACGCTGCTCATCGGGTTCCATTGGATCAGACGAAAAGACGTTGGCCATTCCAGCTCGCGCCGCTGCAAAAGAAACAGCGGCAAATCCAGCAGCAGTCAGCAGTGCACGCCGCTGGATGCGACACACAGGCGCTGGACACCGTGCAGATGACTTGCATCCATCGCCATTCAACCAGTCGCACAAGCCATCCGCCGCCGCTTCAGACACTGTCACACTGTGATCATCCCAATTTTGCAACCCGGCAGAAAACGAAGCGACAAACCACAAGAAAAGAAACACACTTCAATAAACGCAGGCCGTCCCTGCCTGTCTTGCCCTGACGTGACCTCAATGGCAGCCTACCTTACCTTATTCGCCAAACACCCGCCGCCCACACTCCGACCGCAGGCACACACGCACACACAACAACGCCTGTAACGCTGCACCCAGCACCAAAGCACCGCAGAGCGCGCCAATCTGCCCGTTGTGCTAGTGGCTTCAGTGGCTTCTAGATCTTCGGCCGCCGTTTCTGGATCGAGTCTGGTCTCACACTACCCCAGCAATGAACGCATTGAAGCAGCCTGGAATGTTGTGAACGCATCGGAGTACAAGGCATGTTAGCCGCCTGTCTTTATCTCCCTCTCAGTCACAGCGCGTCGTGTGGTATCGTGTGAGTGTCGTGTCTTGGAGCCTCCCGCCCGCTGCGAAACCGTGTCCAAACCCAGCCTGGTCTTTACCGAAATTGAAGCCGTCATCGGCTCATGGGGCTCTGCCCTCTCCTTGGAACCGCCGCCCGGACATGGAGTCTCGATTTTTACCAAGGGGGGCCTTGGCGGTGACGACGACGACATCACCAGGAAATGTGCAACGGAATCGTTGACAATGCATGAGGGTCTCGATGGCCGGCTAGCGGGCACTCCCGGGGGGGTCAACTTGAAAGTTGAACCTGCAGGCTGTAAGCCTCTCCTCCTGATAACCTCATTCGGAAAACACGGTTCACGATTTACGACGGAGACTCCAAACAGACTCCAGAGGCTCAGCCTCCCTTTCCGCTCCCTACCGCGCTCCCTCCCCGCAACCGTCTTCACGATCCGCGCCCCGATAATGCCGCTCCTACTCCTTAAACGTCTCTGCTAACATCGCGACTTGTCTATTTTGGGTGAACTGGAATTCTCAAGCCACCCGCTCCAGTGGACGTCAAACCCACGAGAGGAATGGATAGGGCTCGAGAGTCTCGGTGTCTCATGGCCGGGGCATGCGCGAAGGGCGGGTGCTTCACGCCTCCTAATTTGCCCAAGCAGCATCGGGAATCGCCTCTAGCCTCTCACCATCCTCCTACCGGTGCTTTTGTGATGCATAAGCCCGTTCTGCATGCGACAGTCGCCAAAGTCGAATGTGCATGGCACGGTGTACAACTTCAGTTGATACGAATAGGAGCACGACATAAGCAAGCAAGCAACAACAAAACGTGCATCCAGAACCGCGAACCGTCATTTCGGCCACGGGTGGGGGGTTGCACTCAGGCCCAATACCGGCGCTGCTGCTGCTCCAGCGACGATCACTCCCTTCATCCTAAACACACAGACGTCCGCAAATCAGAGAGAAACAAGGAAACAAAGTGCCCCCCTTCAGGCCAAGGAACTCCCAGCTTCTGAAGCTGTCGCGGCTCTCCCCTTTTACGGGGGTTCCATGGCAGCAACAACGGCGAGCCGGGTTAAGGGGCCGGCAGGAAGAGATAGCGGCAGTTGTCCGGATCTGCCTTGCAAGCCGGTACGCACACGCACACACACACAACATGTTTTTTTTCATGCCTGCAGCGACATAACCGATGGAGGGGATGCCGCTGCATCGCATATCATTGCAATTCATTATCCAGATCCACTGCACAAACAACGCAATCACCGTCGTCCGGGTTCCTGCCAAGGCTCGATGTTGGCCGAGTTATTTTCTGGTATCTTTCTCCCGAGCAAATGGACGAACGACTCCATTCGGCATTTTGCCCGTTGAGACTGTATGATTCAGAAAACCCACGATACGAGCCAAAATCCAAGACAGACCCTGACTTTCTATTCGAGGAGAGACATAAGCATACCTTCCTCCTTCGTCTCACTCTTTGACACGGTCGGAGAAAAAGCATCATGGTGTTGTCTCACGTGTCGCGTCGTTGCGGGACAATCACGAGAAACCCATCACCTCATCCTGGAACAATGAAGCCACGCTCTTTGATTCCCGCCCTGTCGTCGTTCCGGGGGGGCCGTATAGTGCAGACGACAACAAGACAAGCTTGAGAGATAAAAAAGTCAATCGCAATGCTTGGCCTGCCAACTCACCAGTGAAAACGATCCGATAGACCATTGGCACTGCCTCCCCGTCATCTAATTAAGCTAATCTCGATGGACACCATAAAGCTTGTCATTGGCCGAGACTTCTTGGTTCGCCCCGTTTACGGATCGCTGCACCCGTCTCCAATCGTATTTCACAACTTGCGGGCACTACGGCAGTCGTCGTAAAAACTTGCGGATATCTTTCATAAAATGTTCTCGTTCGCTGTCAACCGTACATAACTTCCCAAAATCACCCCCTCGGATTTGATGGGCCTCCTTATTGCTGGCAGCAGACCACCTCCGCCGAGGAAGGACTCTCTCAGCTCTCTGACCGACCAGGAACAGCTTGCAACCCTGTTCGGCCATTGCCACCAACAGACCTTTTGCCAGTACGGAGGTATCTGGCGGGTTGCACTCGGCCCGCCTCCTGAATGTAGAAGACAAGACGTGATTTGGCGCTGCCTCTTACATCTCTATATCTGCTGCGAGACATAGCTGCAGTTTGAGTCGTGTGAGCTATTTGGTCTCTGCTCCAACAGCCAAGACAGGCACATCTTCTTCCGAACTTTCCCTCCTAAGCAGCGTCGTTTGCCGGGAAAACGCTCGCTCGAGCCTCGATGGAAAAAGTCCCAGTGCAGCTTAATCTCGTCTCGTCTCGTCGCGTCCTGAAGAACCCCCTGTCTCTGCCCCTCTCCGCCCTGGTGCCACTGAAGCCGCCCCCTTTCCCTCACCCAAGGCCATCTTCACGGGTTTCACCTCTTTAGCCTCGCGTGGCCGCCGACGCCGAGGTGTCCACCACCTGGTAAAACTCCGGCGCGTACTCCACAAGCCAGTCCTTCTCGATCTTGGTGATATCCCTGATGAATATCTTCTTGCTGGTCTCCATGACCTCGTGGAAGATGACCCAGTCAGCCTTGCGGTTGAACATGAGCGAGCTCGGGTGGGCATGGAGCGTCGTCTCGCCCGTCACGTTACGGAACGTCCCGTCCGGCTGCATCCTCGCCGCGTGCGCAAAGTATCCCGCCGTGAGACACCGCCGTATCTGCTCCGCCTTTTTAACGTTATCTTGACCCTTGGCGCCGAGGGACTCGTCGACCGTGGTGCCAAACTTTTCGAGGTGTCGCTTCAGCTGCGCGCGTATGCTCACCGCGCGCGTTAGGGTTTTGAAGTTGAGATTGTGATCGCGGCAGAACTTGGACTCCTTTTTGCCCTTTGTGACGAAAGCCTGGTAGACGTTGAGCAGTGTCAAGTGATCGCCTTCCTCGGCCGCAAAGAGCCGCCGGGAGGTCTCCATCTGCTTGCGCTCGCCGTCGTGGTAGAACCAGACGTTGTTCCCACCTGCGGATGTCATAGCCGCGATGGTCAGGATCTCGCTGAGGCAGCCGAACGACGAGGCGCTGAGGAGGGTTTTGCCCATCATCGGCTCGACGGCCATCTCTGCCATCCTGTAGCCCAGTGGCCTCGTGAGCTTCGCATAATCGTCGAGTGCTCCCAATGAGTATAGTAGTTCCAAGGCTTTGGCCATCAACTCCGCCGGTGGTGGACTTAGGAAGTTGAAGCGGAGGACATTGTCGATGCCCAGCGCCTTCAGTTGTAAGATGAAGGGTGCGAGGTTAGACCGCTGAACCTCAGGGACGGTAACCTCGGGTAGACTAAGGAAGGCGTCTTCAGTGTAAAGTCGAAAACACTTGCCCGGTTTCGTACGTCCTGCTCTGCCGGCGCGTTGGTCTGCCGAAGCTTTGGAGATCGGGGTTGAGATAAGAGACTCTATGCTCGTCGTGGGATTGTACGCTCTGAGCTTGGCAAAGCCGCAGTCGATGACATAGACAATGCCGTCGATGGTGATGGACGCCTCGGCGATGTTGGTTGCGAACACGACCTTTCTTGTGCCCTCGGGCGGTTTATCGAAGACATACATTTGCTGCTCCGTGGTGAGGCCTGCGTAGAGCGGGAGTGCTTGCAACTTCTTCTCTTGATTTCGCATGTCGATAAGACGGTCAGCGACGGCTTGGCAGGCTTCATCGATCTCTTCGCGGCCGGTAAGGAACACCAGGATGTCTCCTTCGTTTTCGTTTGCGTGTATGTCAAAGACGGTTGAGATAGCCTTTTCGAGATAGTTTTCCGCCGGGGACTCAAGGTAAAGTATGTCAACAGGAAACGCCCTTCCTTCCAGGGCTATGATGGCAGACTTGTCGTCGCCATTGGAGGCGGCCTTTGTCGTGTTGTCATCGCCTGGTTTCGTCGTGGGCTTCTTCTCCTCGTCACCTGGGTTAGTTGTGAAGAACTTAAGAAACTCTTCTGCCTGCAAGGTGGCACTGCTGATTATGACACGCAGATCTGGTCGCTTCTTCAGGATCTTCTTTAGTAGACCTAGCAGAATGTCGGTGCTGATGGAGCGTTCATGAGCCTCGTCTACCATGATGACGGAATACCTCGTCAGCAGTGGATCCATGAGCGCCTCTCTGATGAGTAGACCGTCGGTCATGAATTTGATACGAGTCTGGGCGGAGGTGGCATCCTCGAAGCGGATTGCAAAGCCCACTTCCTTGCCTATCTCGCAGCCAAACTCTTCCGCAACTCGCATGGCGACCGTTGTCGCAGCGACTCTTCGAGGCTGATAGAATGTTAGCATGTGCCGTCATACAACTTGAGGTTTATGAAGGACCTACCTGCGTGATCCCAATGACCTTGCCATCTGCACACCATCCCGCTGCCTCGAGAAACTGGGGGATTTGGGTGGTCTTGCCAGAACCGGTTTGACCAACAACGATGGTGACCTGCTTCGTCTCAATAAGGTAGAGAAGTGCCTCGCGATGCTTAGCAATAGGAAGGAGTGCTGTCGGCTTGTGCAAGGCTGGAATGAAAGCCGAGTTGAGATCGAAATCGGCCATGTTACCTAACTGAGCCTCAATCCAAGTTGTCAAATAGCAATCGTGAAAAAAAGGCAGAAATAATTGTACCTCAACCGAGCGAACAACAGAAACGCAGCTTCTCAGGCAGACAAACTATGTCTTAAATATCATGAAACTTACATTGGCCTCAGCTTGTTATTTTGGCCTCAGTACAATATCGTGTCAACTGATGCAAGCTTCGTGGTGTTGTAAGTGCTTCGGCGGCCTACCTGCCTCTTCGGGCCGTTGAAGTTGTCGGTGGTATTGCCCATGCCAGGAGTCCCAGCTGGCGACACCTGGGAGGACATTTCCTGGGCGCCTGTGCCAGACTGCCAGTGGCCCAAGTATCAAACGACCTTTACCCGATTGGCCTACTTAGAGAGGCCCGCACTTTCTTTCCACTGGCCATTGAACGCCAGCTGAGTGTGGCGCCTTGCCTCTGGAATCCTCCGTGGCTGTGACGCAGTGGCTCAGCAGGAGCTCCTGTCAGTGTCCCGTGTCAAACTGGCCGCCTGGAGGCGCGGGCGCGGCGTCATCAGCAGCCCAGCTCGCAGCCCACTTTAATATCATCTCGCCAGCTCCCTAACCCCTCGCTCGGCGCAACAACGACCTTGCACAACAACCTTGGGGAACAGTCCTTCTTAATTGTCTAAAGACACCTTGCGGTTAAGGCTTTGATTGCGATCCATAACAGTAACACACATTCCGAGATTTCCAGCTCATTAGGTAGCCGACCTGCGTAGTCATGTCTGCACCAAACGAAACAGTGCGCCATCCTGCCTCGAAACACTCTACTTTATGCGATGTTCCCTGCGGCTGACACCTCATCTCCTTTGTGACTTTAGAACAAGAACACCTCGTCCAGTGGACCTGAGTCTCCGACCACAGTCAAACCCCTGGATCTAAGCGACGACGAAGACATTCAGGAGACTGGAATCCTCGGCGGTGAAGACACCCGTCAAACCACCAACACCACAACGGCCACCAACACTGCCAGCATGGCTTCCTCGACACCGGCCACCGAAGCGGCCCCTCCAAAGCCCCCGAGACCCTCTACCGAGAACCAGAAGACCGAGGATATTTTGAAGGAAGCATTCCCAAGCATCGACATCGCGGTCATCAAGGCTGTTCTGAGGGCCAGCGGTGGACGCATCGACCCTGCCTTCAATGCCCTGCTTGGTATGTCGCGTGCTCATCTATATTCCGGCCCACAACTAAAGGATCATCACAGAAATGACGGACCCGGATGCTGCTCGCAACGAGCCCGAAGGGGAGAACCCCCCTCCTCAACCCCCTCGTCCCGCTGCCGGCCCCCAGCTGTCTCAGCTCGAGGCGGACGAGCTCTACGCACGTCAGCTTGCCGAGCACTTTGATAACGTTGGCAACTACGAGGCTAGGACTGCAAACCGCAGCCCGGGCGGTCGCGTCAGACGCCAGCAGACCGGTCTTGAGCCCCGAGTGAATGCCGAGGACCGCGAGCACAATTTCTTCGATGACGAACTCCCAGTCATCCAGGAGAAGCTGCGGAAGGGCTTCATGGAAACCCAGGGCAAGGTGAACAACTGGATTACGACCATGAAGAAGAGATTCGATGAGGAATTCGCCGAGGAAGATGAACACACTCAGCGACCTGGTCAGGGCCAGGGGCAGTACGGCGGCAGACGTCCTGGGGAGTCGAGCCGTAGGAGCGGCGATTACGAGAGATATGACGCCGATCCTCAGGTGCTTAGCGACGATTTCGCGGGCATGAAGTTTACTGCGGATGGAAGTAAGTATACGCTCGTGGTGAATAGCAATCAGCCCAGCGCTAATCGTAAAGCAGCTCCGGTCCGTGGCGATAATAGGCCCCTATCCAACCCTGATCTCTTCAAGCCCCCTCCGCCATCCAAGTCACCCAAGCCTGACGGGCGCAAGGTCGCTTTCCGCGAGGGTGCTGAGGAAATTGACGTCTATGGATCGTCGCCCAGAGTCTCTGCCGAGGATAGCACGGGGAAGGCCAAGTCTAGCAAGTGGCAGCCTCTGTCGACGGTCGAACCTAGCCCGATCAATGACAATGACCCGTTCAGCTTGGGCGACAGCGAGGACGAGAGAGAGGCCAAGGAGAAGGCCGCAACAAAGGACGTTAAATCAGAGGACAGCGAAAGGTTGAAGAAGGCCGCCGCGGAGGCAATGGCAGATAGCCTTGTCGATGCCAAGGATGGCGAGTCGGCAGGTGCGGCGGCCAAGAAGAACTGAGTAGCAGAAGGCGATGGGAGGCATTGTGAGTTGAAAAACTGTTGGTTACTGGTTCCTACGACTTTCATTTGCAGATATCCAGCCCCTGGCTTGAGCAGCAACACGAGCCTAGCAAAGGGAACTCGGGAGGCAAGGGGATTGGGGCACCCTAATTTGTTTCTGAGGAAGCGTAGTCATCACAATCCTAAATTGAGTGCTGTTGCAGCAGTTGGCAATCTTCTACAAGCGGTGACGAGTCATTGACTGTGCGAAATGTGAAGGTCGGATTGCGGTGGATGAAGATATACTCGTTGTCGGCGAAGTCCGCGTGTCGTGTTGAGGGATAGTAGGAGAGGACGAATCAGTGAGAGATCTGCATCTGACGTCGTCGTGAGACATGTCATATGCGGCAACCCGTCGTCGGAAGTGGAACATTGTCCCGGTGAATGACACGGCAACACGCGGATGTAAATGGAGTTTCGTGTCAAGGTCAGGGTCTGGCCACTCAAAGAGCTGGCCAGACCCCGAAGTCTGGACTACCGGTGGAAAGCGACGCTGTGTTGAGTCTGAGTCGAGCTGGGTAGTGTAGAAGCCGAGAACAGAACGGAGTCACGGACGGCACTGCGTTAGGTAACGTCGCAGTTGGAAGACGAGAGACCCGCTTGACGAGCGATCTGAAGAGAGGTGGTCGGGTTTTATTCCCGGGCCGACTGCATGACGATTGTTACGATCTCAATGCTACCGAGGGGTTGCCATTTTCAAAGTCCCTCAACGGTTTGCCGTGCTTTTAGGCGGGGGGCTTGGAGCTGGAGCTGGAGATGGAGCAGAGGACCTCACGAATTGGAGATTGTTGCTTTTGGTGAGGGGAGCTCGTTCGTCTGCCCCGCATCAAATTTAGTTTTCATTTTTTTTTTCTGCCCAGCAGCCCGGCTACTTCCGTACGAGTCCGAAGCCGTCTTGCATTTCTGCATGCGAGCTGGCTGCAGGCGTTGCGAGGACCACGAGATTGGCTGTCGCTTGTTTCTCGCCTTTTGTTCTCTTATTCCTTTTTTCCTTTTTTTTTTTCCCCCAGGGACTATCTTGCTAAGTTAGTACCATGAAAGTGCTCCAGAATTGTGGTCTCGCCTGCGGAGTAAGGTGGTTTCCAGCGGAAATACGGAATTTGGTTGCGGTGAGGATACCCATCAGCAAGCAGTAAGGAAAGCAGAGAGTACAGAGTTGTCGGAGCATTGCGGTAGATTTCCAGGGCAATATGCCGTGGGTTTCTTACGATCGCCCAGAAGAGACGGAGTTTTCCCGAGATGTGATGCAAGAAAAGCGGATGAAGGATTTCTCCATGTTGGTTTGAGGAGAACCTAACGACGAGGGGAAGGAGTCAAGGTAAGGCATTAAGTGAGTCCTGCCCTGAGGCCGTTTGTGTTGGTAGGTAGACAGACCCCAGGATTGGGCTTTGGCACGGAGAGGAACAATTCCGAATGAGAAAAGAAGTCTGTCACGGGGGAAAGAGGAACTTGGGGGTTCAAGTTTTGGCGCCGAAAAAAGTCTTTCTGGTTTCTTGAAAATCGAATGCTCGAAAGCATGTCGTTGGCATCTGTCTTGACATGGCGTCTTGGATTCAGCCTCGCACTTGGCATGTCGAACAGAAAACGTGGTTCATCCGCGAGGCGCTATTGGCCGGCGATCTGAAGACTTGGCTTTGAGGGGTGACGCGAAGGGGAGGGGGGCCTACCACGGTTCATCCTTGAGCAAGCAAGCTGTGCCGTTTTTGACAGCAAGTACCCAACTACTTTTACCTGTTACAGGCAAGTACACACGAAGTACGCAGAAGCACGCAGAAGACGTTGGCCAGTCGTACGGTTCCAAGTACGAACTACGAAGCAAAGGTGCCTTGCCTTGACCTTGGTTGGCCTGCGGCCTGCGGCTAGCGGTACAGCTGCAGGACTCGAGACGAGAGATACTTTACTTGCGAGGTAAGTAGATGGGTACTTTTTTTTTTTCTCTTTGAGAAAGAGTTCTGGCAGTGAGAGAGTATTTTTGTCCTGACGATCCACGAAAAAGCAAGTCAGGAAAACCCATGTGCTCAACTCCTCGACTGCTCCCTCACCTGGCCTGGAAGCGCACGAGCGATTTTGATGATGTGTGAAGTTACCACGTCCAGGTTCTGCCATGTTTGTGCAGTTCAGCTGTTCTCGTGTACACTGCCCAGCGTCCAGGAAGGACATGTCTCTTGTCACTTTTTTTTCGTCTTATGAGCCGTCGCGTGAAGCTTCCCAAGTAGGTAGGTAGGCATACGCTCAGGCTGCCTGAAGACGACAGGTGTTCGCGATGCAGCCAAGTGATCTGTTGACGTCCGCGTTGGGAGATTTGCCCAGTACAGACATATTTATGGCCTGCCCAAGTCAAGTGTAAGTAAAGAACAAGCGCAGGTATTGGTCCAGCATTCTGCATGTGTACCCTACCCTGTACGGGATGGAAAACACTGATACTTGAGATGTCTGTTGCAGTGCAACGTGCAAGGGTGCAAAGCTGCGAGAGGTACCCCGCACCTGTCGCTAGGTACTATGGTAATACTGCGTAGGCGGGCAGTTCAGTTCAGTGCGAGTGTCAAGGATGGGCGAATAGCAGCAGGGGGGCCGCTGGAGGAAGATCGGGATGGTCAAGAAGCGCACCGGCTGAATGCCCCACAATTTGGCCGTCGCTGTTGCTGCTCAGCCCCTCCAATTGGACAGACCGGCGCAGTGGTTGGCCAAGAGCCGGCCGGCGCCCATTGGACTTCACGGCCTTTGGTTCTAAGGTTCTGCTCCAGTCCCCAGTTGCTGCTACCAACCACTGACCTACCCTACCCACCTTGCCTTGGTCCCCCAGTCTCCATCCGATTCGACTTTGGAGTGCTCGCTCGTGGCCCATGGAGCTTGTTTGACAGGTCCAGCGAGAAAGAGGAAGAGCAGGAGAGAGAGAGAGAAAGCGAGAAAAGGCACCTACCTGCGTCGGTACGACGCCTCGGTCATTCACACCTACCTACCTTACCCATGCGAATACCCGACCCCCAACTCCAGATCTACTACCTAGACCCGAGGTGCCGCTCTACATCTCCCTTACGCCAGACGTTCATCTGCCCTCTTCTGGTTACCCTGCCGGTGGTTTCTCTGCAACATTCTTGGATCCCGCAACTGGCAGAGTCGCAGAACGCAATACACCTTTCCCACCTTGCTTGAACCTCGACGGTTATCCAGACTTACCTCACAACTCACTTTCACGCAAACCTTATTCAACCACGGCCACCACCCGCGCCGCAACGACTACGTCTCATTGGCATCCGAACGCCGCCACGGCCATCTAGCTGCAGCAACTTCGAGCACAACTTCTTGGTTCGCTTGAGCCGGCTTATTCTTTTGCCTAGTAAGTGTTGCCATTCCTCCAGCAAACCCCTCGTAATCTTCTCCGGTTCCCTGCACGCCAAGTTTGGTTGTTGGCGTTGTAGTTCTTATCAAATGTCGCCTATTACACCTCTATTCTTTGCTCATGCCTCAATACCGCTTTCATATATCGTACACGGGTTGCTATTCTCGTCAACGGCATCTCCGTTCTTGTACTTCCTTCCTGGCAAGGGAGGAGGTAACAGAAACCGACACTCCTGGCTGGTTCCAATAAGTCCTTGAGGACCCCGTTCAGCTGCTTGCTACTTTACCTGACACCCCCTGCCACGATCAATACATCACGAGCTCCCGGCCAGATCGTGCCCTGCAATCTGGGGATCCAAACTTGGATAAGACAGCCTGGACCGACAGTGTCGCCGGGGTGCTAGGAGCCCAACAGGCCAAACTGGCGCTGACATGGGATATTGCCATCCGCCGCCGGCAACCATGCACGTCCATTCACCACTTCCAATGCCCCCACGCAGCCTCTCGTTTTGATTCCTATTACCTACTCGGCGTATTGCTCCCATACATTACATCTGGCCATGCCCATGCCATGCAGCAAGTGCTCTATGCGTTGGATAGGCCCCCCTCTTGCACTACAACCTGGCAGTCACCGAGCACCGAGGCACGCCCGGGATAGCTTCAGCCTAGTCCCCACCAACATCTCCATTCCCGCTCGCTTGAGGCGTCTTACGCAGCCTGAGTTGTTCTCTGTGTATGGATACCTATCCAGGGGCCCTTCTCTTCCCGCGCATGTTCCGAAAGTCCAGAGTTCCAGTTACTTCTTACCTGTATAGGCCAAGCGGCCAGCCCGCTGTGGGACAGAACACAACCCCCAAATGCTTATGTTCTGTTTATTCGTTGGGAAGACCTGTTTTCTGACTCAATGAACAGCTTCTAGTCTTCTTCTAGTTGAGCCTATACTTGATATCGACTGTCGCTCAGTCCCGTTCTCCCTCGGGTCTCGTCATTCCAGCCTCCAAGGAAACACCCAAGGCAACCAACACCAGGAGCGTTCTTCTCCTCTTCCCGCAACCCAGCTCACGCCACCCGACAGCCCCCACGTGCGACTCTCCCTGATCCTTCTTTCAGCCGTGTCCAAGACACTGTTGCCGCCCGTCGACGTCACCCAGTACACCCTTGTGGCAGTCATCCACTTTGCCTGCCGCGGCGATATACGCAAGTTGGCAGAAGTTTCTTCTGTCATTCTGCATACGTCCGCCTGCAGACTACTACCTCCAGCTTGCAAGTACTGGAGAGCTTGCATAGCGTTGTTGTTCAAGTCCATTCTATCGCCTTTGGACGCCGTGATCTCACGGGCGTTCGTCCACCATGTGAGTCTCGTCCACGAGTTATTATGCCCCTCTTCCTATAAGTGCAATAGGCACGGGCGCGGGCGCCCGCTAATATCTTTGCAGGAAGTTCGGCAAGCAGATCCAGAAGCGTCAGCTTGAGGTCCCAGAGTATGCCGCAAGCTTCGTCAACTACAAGGCTCTCAAGAAGGTATGTCAAGGCTTTTCAGTAAACTTCCATCCCTCGGTGCTCGCCCGCTTTGGGCTGTACCTGGCGAAGAAGACCACAGAAAAAAAAAGCAGAGCACCCTCCGAGGATTTAGTCACTCGGTACCCAATACTGCCGCCCCCTCAGGGGTTAGAGGATGGAGCAACCCCCCCATGACATTAACCAAATAATACACGGCATTGCAACTGACACCGGGCCGTATTCTAGCTGATCAAGAAGCTGTCGGCTACGCCCACGTTGAGCGCACAAATTGATCCTCTGCGCTCCGCAATATCTATAGACTCCCAGGCTGCTCTCCAGGCCAACAAGGCCACCTTCTTCTTCCAATTGGTAAGTATCGACCATGGGTCAGTGCAATGAATATCCCACCATACCTGCTAACTCTTGAACAGGAACGAGAGCTCGAAAAGGTCAATGCCTTCTATTTGCAAAAGGAGGCCGAGGTATGCACCTGTTTTCTTTTGTCTGCCGTAATGTCTCGCTTGATTTGTCTTAACCCCTTATTAGCTCAAGGTCCGCTTGAAGACTCTTCTCGACAAGAAAAAGGTGTTACAGTCACGCAATGGCGTTTCAAGACGATCAGCCAAGTTTACTACGCTCGAAGAGGGCTTCCAACAGTTCGCCAGCGACCTGAACAAGCTCCAGCAATTTGTTGAGATCAACGGGACCGCCTTCTCCAAAATCCTCAAAAAGTGGGACAAGACATCAAAGTCCAAAACAAAGGAACTCTACCTTTCCAGGGCGGTGGAAGTCCAGCCTTTCTTCAATGCCACCGTCATCAGCGAACTCTCCGACCAGGCGACAACCAGTCTGCAAGAGCTTGGAGCTTGGGCTGAAGGAGACCATGTAACCTTTGAACCCAGAAATGACCACATCGTGAGCAGTCAACATCTGCTTGGGACCGACGAGGGCGATGCCGACACTCTGCTGCTCGATACCGTCATCTCCGGGAACCTGGAGGCATTAAGAGATCTGCTTGTTCGGATGCGGTCTGCGGCGGCTGGCTCAGCTTCGGGTTCTGAGCTCTCTCTGATGGAGAGAATTACGAGAACTTTTCTTGCAGCAATCCACGAAGCACCGAAGGAAACCCTGCAGGTTCTACTCGACACGGGCTTGGTTGACATCCAGTCGGAAGATGATATCAACGAGAGGAACTGCCTACATCAAGCTGCCATCTACGGAAACAATTTTGTTCTCGAGTACGGCATCGCTAAAGGTGTTGCCGTCGATCGTACCGATGTGTATGGCAGGGTCCCTTTGCATTACGCCAGCATGCATGGCCGCTTGGACATGCTCGATGCCCTCTCCACTGGTAAATTGAATAAAGGTGATCCTGTGCCCGTGAGCGGGTTTGCTAATTTTGGGGTGCAGCAAATGCCCAAACGATCGATCTGATCGACCACGACAACTTTACGCCGCTTGTACACTCGATAATCCACGGACATCTGCAGTGTGTTGAACGACTTCTGGTGAAGTCCGCCCGCATCGACCCGGTGTCCGACGCAGACCATGTACCACTTAATCTGGCATGCGAGCACGGTTCGCTGGCAATCGTGGAATTGCTGCTCAAGCATGGGGCACAGATCCTGCCCGACGCCGAAGGCCTCTATCCCCAGCATCTTGTTGCTCGGTCCGGGCAACGGCCAGAGCTCCTGCTTCTGCTGAAGAACTACGGCGCAAACCTCGATCAGATTGACAAGTTATATGGATGGACACCGCTGGTTCATGCCGCGAGCGAAGGCAACGTGCCGTGTCTACATGCTTTGTTGGAAGTCGGAGCCGATCCCAACATCGTCGACGAAAAAGACCTGCCAGCGATGTACTACGCAGCGTGGGAGGGCCATTTGGAGTGTATGAAGCTACTGACTCCCTACAACGCGAGGACAAAACCGAGCCCAATGATTACGCATTCCGGAGGTCTAGTCCCAATGCTGACCAGCAGTGGACCTGAGCCGATGGCTCTCGATCCCGACGCCATCCCCGAACTTGAGCTCCCGCCGCCGATTATACCCCTGCGCCGCTATGGACATAACTTCCTGGACACGAAGACTGTCATCCAGATTAGCTTCGAAGAGAACGGAGACCAGCCGCTGGTGTTCTTCCACGATGGCAAATATCCCGCCGCACGCCTTACGATCTCGTCCAAGGTCTCCGATCTCATTCCCAAGAACATTATGCTGCCTTTCCAAGAAGATACCCGACTCGTCTCCTTTCAAATCGATAATCTCGAGTCCTTCACCCTGGACTTCGACGTCTTTCCCACGTACGGTGCGAAGATCATTGCCAAGACGGTAGCTCTCCCGAATACGTTCAAGGCGCTGCTCAGCAGCTCCGGAAAATGCTGTCTGCCCCTGTTCGACCCCAGATTGCGCGCAATCGGTCAAATCAGCTTCCACACGCAGGTCATCAAACCCTTCAATGGAAAGCCGCTGGAGATCACCGACTTTGAGACGTATTGGAAGGCGACAAGCCAGTTTGACCGCAGCCCGAGCACGTTTGTGACGGGCTCGAGTCTTTCTGGAGACTTTGTTCGGTTGTTTGTCCAGCACACCAGCGACGGCGTGCCAGTCTTGTGGCCCAGGTGGACGATCCCATGCGGCGGGATTGACCTGCCAATCTCGAGGCTCACGATGGAGCAATTCAACACCATCACGTCTAAAAGTCCAAGCCGGGACGAGCTGTCGTCGCTGCCGTCAAAGCCATTGGACGCGATCGCCGATGTCCATCGTGTTTTGGCCACGGCGGGTATTCCTCTTAACGAGGCTTTGGCTTTGCTCCCCCATGGAATGCATGTCAATATCCAGGTCCTCTACCCAACGCCCGAAGAGGAGCGGACCCAGGGTCTTGGGCCGTCGCAGGATCTTAACACGTTCGTCGACTCCCTGCTTACGATTGTGTTTGATCACGCGCGCGCCCAAAGAGCCCAGTCACTCGAGTCGGTCCGGTCTGTGGTCTTCAGCTCATATAACCCAAGCCTCTGCACGGCACTCAACTGGAAGCAACCGAACTTCCCAGTGTTCTTGTGTAACGACCTTGGACGGGAAGACTCCATGTCGCCACCAGACATCATCCAGAGCAATGGGCGCAGGTCCGCGTCGATTAAGGAGGTTGTCAGGATTGCGCAGAGCAACAACTTTATGGGTTTGATTTGCTGCTCAAGATTATTGGTATGTAATCCCCGTCTCTTTGGGACATGTTGACATTGCCCGCTGACAATATCCAGGAAATGGTGCCTGCTTTGGTTGATGCCATCAAGTCACATGGCCTGGCGCTTGTTACAGACAAGTCGCTGGACGCTTCAAATACCAACCCCCTGTCTGACCCATTCCCGAGGTTGCCCAAGGGGGTGGATGGTGTGCTGAAAAGTCATGGTGTTTTGCGCTTCAACGAGTCCATCGATGTGTAATGCCTTCATAGATATTTTAGAGTGTTGTAATTACGCGTCGTTCAGAAAAATAGACCTGCGCGCTCTGCCCACCAGGGCAGTTCCCAGCCGAACTCCGATTCCCAGTCATGAAACGCTCAAGTGACTACAGGTCATCAATCTGGCATTATTCGTGAAAAATCCATTCCCCCGGTCGTCAGCATCTGCTCAGGCGCCTTTGTAACCATACTTGAGGGCGCCCAGTTCCTTTTCAGGGTCGACGCTGGCCATGACCACCTTTGCTAGGATGATGACTACGTACACAATCGCAGGGAGATTTCCCAGCCCGACGTGTCCGAAGGTATCCCTCTCGCCGGACTTGGTCACCATCCCCGTCAAAACCAGCATCGCGCAGAGGCCCAAGTTGAGGTAGGGGAGGTATTGCTCCAGGGGGGACTTGTGCTGCTCGGTAAAAGAAAAGGAGCTCCGTCTGCGCCGACGCGTCGTGGTTGAAGGGCCGGGCTGATACTGAGAGGAGCTTCCGGAGACCGAGGAGACGGAGGACTCGAGCGAGGAGGAGGGGCTTGTGTGTGGCGTCTTGGGCCGGGACCAGGAGTCGATGAAGGTGATGCCCGTCTCTCCTGGCGCTTGGCTGTGAAGGAGATAGGCCGTCGACAGGAGCGAGGTGATGGAGAGGAGGGAGGGCATCATCGAAATAAGGCGCAAAAGTGAGATTAGGTATGGGATCGTCGTGAGGATCGGTAGGGCGAGGAGAAAGGTGCGGAACTGGGCGTTGCGAGCGGCGTTGTCGTCAGCTAGTTGCTGGATGAGCTGCTCCTGCTCTGTTTGGGTAGAAATCAGCAATGCGTTCAATTTGACGGCGCGATATGGAGGCTGAGATCAGTTACCTTCTTCGTCCATGGCATCGGGCTGCGAATCCGCCGAATCGTCGTCCGTAGGGTAATGGAATGTGCGCCGCAGACGGGCGGCTGCGCCCCTAGGTTCTGCCATCTAGAACGGGTTGTTGTATAGCTCTGATGTTTGCTGAAGTGGTGTCGCTACAGTCGTGAAGCTTTGCGCGATATTCCCGTCGTATTTTGTGGTGTTTTGTCGATTATCGCGAAGAATAACGTGGTGGTGAGATATCAGCTGGCGATCGTACTTAGGAGGGGAAAGGAATAGCTAAATGCAAGCAGGAGCTCTGATAGGCATCCTTCAGCGCAAAGCAATGACAACTCAGCCTTATGACGCGCGCCGAATGGCCATGCGGACATGGGTGTGCATTGTAAATTGATTGGATGAAGCTCAGCAAGGCTTTTTTGGGGGGTGCTCTTGTTTTTTTCCCCCTCTGCGCGGAGGACCCTGCCCGGAAGATTGGGGGCGGGCAGAGCAGAGCTAGGCCTGGGCCCGCCCACCATTGAAGCCGACCGCTGCGAACTTCATGACCTGATTTGAAGCCTTTCGAGTTTTCCGTCGCAAACCACCTCGAACGTCCCACCACGACTCCGATATACGGAATTTCCTAGGTTGCAGCTTGGGTTGAGATCATTCGTTAGACATGCTTTCGAGGACAGTGACAAGGCGGTTCGCCTCTTCGCTGCGCAACGCCGCCGCACGACCACAGTCGCAACTCAGGAACCAGACACAACGGAGATGGGCGACTGCAGCGCCGAAGCCGGGGTCAGGGCCCTTGATGGAGAGACGGGCTGATAGAGAGCTTCCCGGTAAGCGTTCCGACTTCTTTGACTACGCCCGCCTTGCCTGCTGTTGGCCCAGAGTGCTGACGTTCGCGATTGTAATTGCATGCAGACATCAACCAAATCACCTTCCGCTGGTCCCGCTCACTCCCCATCTTCGCCGCTGCCATCGTCGTCTGCAGCGTCGCAATCTTCAACTACCAGAAGTCGTCGTCACCCGTGATCGCATCGACAATGTATGCCCTGCGCACTAACCCGCGAGCCCGCGAGCTGCTCGGCGACGAGGTCTACTTCAAGCACCAGATCCCGTGGATCTCGGGCGAGATGAACCAGCTGCACGGCCGTATCGACATCAGCTTCAGCGTCAAGGGCACCAAGGGCGAGGCCGTCATGAAGTTTGCCAGCTTTCGGACCTCGCACAAAGGCTTGTTCGAGACGACCGAGTGGAGCCTGGAGACGCCTGACGGCCGCAAGGTCGATTTGCTCGACGGCGCTGACCCGTTCCGCGGCATTGTTGGTGGGGACCTGGAGGATGACTTGGACGAGCCTGCGTCGGCGGCGACGAGAGGTTTTAGGCAAAACATCAAATAAGGGGCGAAATAGTGGTCATGCGAGCGACTAGAGGATATGGGCTGTCAAAAAGTGTGGTAGTAGGTGGTGGTCATTGGGATTTGGGAAAAGAGAGGCACCCCCCGCCCCAGTCATGCGCCTCATAGGGGATGTAAATGTACAACATGTATAGTACACGGACTCATAACAACAACGGTTAAAATGGGAAAACACTCTTTACGAGAATGCTGATTTCCTGGCTTCTTTGAGCTGCAGGTGCCTCTCTCTCGCCTGCCGCAGTATCGCCTGGGTCTGGGGCTTGGTCTTCAACACCTCCCTCAGCTTCTCCTTGCGATGCGGCAACGCTGGAGCCTTCCTCTTCTTCGCATCCTGGATCTGCACGAGACAGTTCTTGGGTCCTCCAACAGCGCCCTTGACGAGCACGACGCCTAGCTCGTTGTCCACCTTCAGCACCGTCAAGTTCTGCACCGTCACACGCTCGTTGCCCATCCTTCCAGGCATCTTTTTGCCCGGCATGACTCTGGAACCGGATCCTTGCGAGGGACCGGTAGTACCGATGGTGCGGTGGTTCTTGGAGTTACCGTGAGACGCCTCCTGTCCAGCGAAGCCGTGGCGCTTCATACCACCGGCGAAACCCATGCCGCGGGTGTTGGAGCGCACATCGACATACTGGCCCTTCTGGAACCAGTCTGGAAACAGTTGCGAGCCGACAGGCAGCAGACCCTTCTCGTCGCGGACCTTGAACTCGGCGAGGTGGCGCTTGGGTGCGATGCCCTTCGCCTCGTAGTATCCCAGAAGCGGCCTCTCCACGTTCTGGGGATTCTTGTGGCCCATGCCGATCTGTACGGCCCAGTAGCCGTTCTTCTCACGTGTCTTGTTGGCGACGACCTGGACCTGGTCGAGCTGGAGGACGGTGCAGGCGACGCGCTTCTTGCCGTAGTAGATGGCGGTCATGCCCTTCTTGATCGCGAGGGCGCCGGTGCGGAGAGGGGTCGTCTTCTCGCGGCGAGCGAGGGCGGCGGCGGGACCGGTGGTGAGGGCGGGGAGACCGGCCGTCGGCTGGTTGAAGCGGGCTGGCTTGCTGCGAGGGGGAGCGGTCGACCAGCCGTACTTTACACCTCGCTTCGCGGTGAAAGGGAGCAGGTGGAGGCGGGGACCGGCGAGCGCGGCATTGACTGTCGTGGGCGAGCCGGTTCGGAGGAGCTGAAGACAGCTCGGTGGCAGTCGGGGCGCCATGGCGATGGCTGTGTTTGGTCGGAGGGAGCGTGGATTTGCACTGGATGGCGCTCTGGTGGTCGTGATGGAATTTTTTGGGTGAGGTCGGATCAGAGTGCATGCTGGGTGGAAATCTTGAAGTGGTCCGTGCGCGCACCAGAACGCTAGACCAGTCAGGACTCCAGGAGCTTTACCCAGGTTCCTCATCTGCTTCCACATTCATGACGGAAGTTCTCGATAACATCGCCCTCAACGACCTTTCATTTACTACTGTTCAAAACACTTCGATGGTGACGCAACATGGGGAAGCCTGAGGAGATCCGTCTCTGGTATAGAGTGCTCTACCGCAACGCTCTCCGAGCCGTTCAGTTCTCGGCGCCAGCTCGATACGTCGTCCGCGACCAGCTACGGGCGGCCTTCCGAGAGAAGGATGGAAAATTGAATGATCACGTGTGCCAGAGGACAAACTGGTTCCTTCAAAATGCGGCCCAAGACAGGGGACTTGAGCACAAGATCCTCAAGAATCTCATCCTCGTTGCAAGAGAGCGTTACAAGAGGAAACGTTGGAAGGCCAATTACCAGAAGGACGCTGACAGGAAACACAAGCCCCTGTGAGGAACCATGGCGATCGAGTATGTATGACGTGGATGCTAATTCTTGTGTGTTTAGGGTGAAGGCCACCGAAGAGTTTACACCTACCTTCTACCATCACTTTGACATGACGCTGGCCATGTTGAACAAGTCGATGGGCTTGGCCTTGCGCTGCGGTCCTGTTTGATGGCATGGCGTGGACTACCTCCTCATCGCTAGGAATGGAAGTGTGATCGCGGCAGGCGAGAACGCCGACACGCCATTCACCCACTGAAGCTTCAGCAACCTGTTGGATAGCCGCTGCAAGACGAGTTTTATTGGGATCACAGCATTCGCACATCGCTTGTTCGACTTGTCGAGGCAGGCTCATCCGACCGGCCTTTTATGCAAAGGCCTCAGAAACGCGCGACTTATTGTGGCGTCATGGTCGAAAGACGGCAAGACGGGAGGGAAACACGACGGCTCCGGGCGAAGACGCACCCAATCTTCAATATCCGATGGTAACCCATTGGAGGAACTGACACCCTCGCGAGCAGATCGCTGGTGCGACTTTGCAGACCCGAGCGATCTGCAGGCGTGTGGGGTCCACAAACCAAACGGCTCACACATGGTTGGTTGGATATCTCTGCGAGATGGCTGCGGCAGCACTTTTAGAGCCATCGAGGGTTGTTCTTCGTCATGGAGGGTAATGTGAGGCAGGGAGGGGGATGAGCGACTAAGGATGCGGTTGGGATCGGGGGTGGTAGGACATTGGCACGACCGAACATGACTCTCCAAGGTCGCATAAGATAGTTCAGTTATTTATCGCCGCACCGCTGCTGGCGCCCGTTGGGCGCTGATTCTTGCTGTTCCTGAGCTGATCTGATCTCGCCGCTTAATATGGTAGCCTGCTTTGAGACACCCAAAAGAGGGCCACAGATGACGGAGATGGAAATGCAGGTGGGATGAGGGGAAGACATGTGTGGTCTGGATGTGTTGTGTAATCCAAGGATTGCGGTTCGCTGAAGCGACGTTGTTGTGCGATGTTGGAGTTGTCCCCAAGGATTGGGAGGCCAGGGAGCGTCAGATTTGGGCACTGAGATAAGGTACACCGTGTTACTGGGAAGTTCAGAATAGCACAAAAAAGGACTGGGAATTGGAGAAGCTGGGGAGCTGAGCTGAGGCGACGCTATCAGCTCCGTGTCGGAGCCAAGAAGTCTCGGCCGTCGCGCCGTGTCGGATCCCTTGGCCGGGGAGACGGGAAGGTGGTGCTGAAGTGGCCTTGTCTATGTTTTGACCATCTCCAGATCGTCCGGACAAATATAAAAATAACGACCCTCGTCGGCTGTTATTCCGGGAGGACGGCCAAAACATTGGACATGGCTCCGTGAAACCGCCGATACACTGCGTTGGACCCATTCGTTGTCGTAAGGTGGTCGACCGAGCCTCCGTTCAAGAGGTGAGCGACGCATGTCCTCGAAACAGAGTCCAGTTGAGCCACGGCGTGAGTCCACTTGGAATGTACCCTTCTACACCACTGCGTACTCTTACAAACCTACTTCCCGCCTAGTGTCTACCGCAGCACAGTAGTAGGTGTACCTCACCACTCACATTGTGACAGTATGGTTTCTCTGGCTTGTGACGGTGGGTCGACAAACGGTACTGCGGTCCAGTGAGGGGCGGCCGGGCTGTTTAGTGTTAGCGGCCGCTAGGTATCGACAGCCCGAGCAAATGAGAGAGGCAGGATCGCTGGAGATCCAATGAGCCCCCTGTCCTCGTTGTAGCGGATACTTGCTTCGCAGTGTTCTCCCTGCGCGCGGTCGATGCTGCTGCTGCGGTACAGTGAAAGCCCGCAACCACCATCTGGCTCAATGACCACCAGATGTCCTCACCACTCCTTTCTCAAGGTACCTAGACCTGGAGATGCCAATCAGGTGTTGTTTTGGATGTGATGTCGCTGAGCGGGGCGAAAGGGGGCCTCCCAAGGCGTGGGTGCAGCTTTCCGCACCTCACCACGAACGGCCCAGGCTTTGGAGCTCCAGCAGCTGGGCCTGCCGGATGGACGCGCTGCATCAACCTCCCGGTCACCTCACAGGCGCATCGAGGTGGAGTTTTGTACCTCCACACCTATCCAGCGCTGTGTCGGTACCTCGACAACCACGAGGGACGACGCAGCTGCGACGCAAGGAGGGAGGGAACTGGTGCTGGGCAGGTCCAAGTACATGAACCTTGCCTCTCCCACGTCGTGCTCTCATTCCATTGCCGACCCCGCAGTCCCAAGGTGCCAGTTGCTTTTACAAAGTAGTTGACGCCAACCCTCAACTCGTCTTTACTCTGCTTCCCTTCTTTCAACCTAACCCGCAAATCTCCCATGGTTAGCGGGTACGACAGCGTCATTCTCCGGGGGTTCAGCCTTCGATCCCCAAACCGTCCTTAAAGTCGCATTGCTCGAATATCAACCACGGTTCAACTTCGTCGTGCCCGGTCTCGAACCCGTCTCTCCTTAACCACAACCAAACCTTCGACACACCCCCTCTCCTCTCCACCGTCGATAAACGCCCACCGAACACGGTCTGGATGGACCCATCGCCGCTGGCACCGTGCCGTATCGCGACCGCGCTGAGGACCTTGATCTCTCGCGAGATCACCGTCTAAAGGCGCTGCCGAGCTGCCACTGCTGGAAAGCATGCCCGCGACAGAAGTCGAATACCATTCAAGACATCATGTTCCGGCCCTCCAACCGACTGCGATCATGCCTCGAGCTCAAGAAGAGCGCCCGCAGAGGCTGGTCAAGCGGTACCGGACCGAAATCGCTGCAAGCACGTCGAGCATGTTCTCGACCGTCGTCGCCTTCCCCCTCGATAGCGTGAAAACGCGAATGCAAACCTACAGATATGAAGGATTCCTCGATTGCGTGAGGCACACTTACCGCACTGAGAAGCTGAGAGGCTTCTTTCGGGGTACGCACACACAACCACAACCCCTCATCTCGACTCGCGTGCTCGATGACACTAACCTTTTTTTGCCCCCCAAACAGGCGTACTGGCCCCGATGGCCAGCGTTACTCTTGTGCGAACCATTTCCTTCTCGATTTACCAGCGCGCCAAATACACGTATTCTGGCTGGATCAAGCAAGCCTGCGGGTTTGACGTCCTGCAGCACGTCAACAAACAGGGCACCTACCCCAACCTATACTCTATAGCCTGCTTTGGGGCCGCTGGTGCCACTGCCGGTTCCTGCATCACGCTTCTTGCTTGCCCCTTCGAATTGACGAAACTCAGCGCGCAGGTCTCGGTTCTCTTGTCTGACCAAAAGAAGCTCGCCGAAGCCAATTGTCGTGCTACCAATGGCCACCAGGTTGCAGCCAGCTACCAGAACAAGGGCACATTCAAGACCATGTCCAACATCATCCGCCACCGGGGTGCTTTGGGGCTCTACACTGGCTTCAACTTGCACTTGCGTAAGTCTGCCCAGGCGTACAACCCCATCCATCCCTCAGCTGACCCGTCATAGTGCGAGATACCTTGGGAACGGCCATTTACTTCATGGTCTACGAGAGCGGCAAACAGCTCGGGACTACATTTGGCGGCGACCACCCCACCACTAACAAACTAGCAGTCGTGGTCTCGGGTGGTCTTTGCGGGATAGTCTCCTGGGCAATGATCTGTATGAGATTGTCTCGTCGTCAACGACGTATTTGCGGAACGCTAACTGTGCCAGATCCCATTGACTCGGCAAAGAGCATCTACCAGCGAAACTCTCTCTTGTACTCCAAAGGCCAGCAAGTCGAGCCACCACCGAAGATTGAATTCTTCAAAAAACACATGTACCGCGGTCTTGGGGTTTCCATGGGACGCTCCTGCGCTGTGAACGCTATCTTTTTCTCTGTCTTCGAGTTCATGAAGAAGCATGTCAATTCACTCGATGATAACTAAGGGGCTTATGTAATGAAATACATGGCGACAACCGCATCGGAAACATTGGGGCTGCATCGAGGAAAGGGCGGCGGCGTTTTGGCTCAGTGCCCAGGATGGAGCCACGGGCATCAGGACTGCTAACAAACAAACAATCTGTAAGGAACACGGGACGACTTCACGGACGATAGCTTAGTTCGTAGATTGGACTTGTAACGGAATCAAACAACGATTTTCAGCATGATGTACCTCGTCATTCAGTCGTGCCATGATCGTGATGCCCTCATAGATCCGCAAGACGAGTTCATTACGTCTTAGAAGCTAGGTTTTGGGTTTGAAACAGCCTCGGGTTCCCCACCCTAGTTCATTCGTGAGGAGTTCGGACTGTCCATGGCGTTTCGGTGAGAGTGACATATTCTCCTCATCTGCTCGGTGTACGCTGCATTTAACGGTGCAGGAGGTGGGGCGTGCACGATGCCCCGCCACTATCAGCACGTGAGGATAAACAATCGACGTCACGCAGCCTGCCCTGCCTTACGTAAGTTGCAACCCGACCAGGATTGCGTTGGGCGGCTTTGCATCCCATCTCTTGTTCCGGAACAACTGACCTTGCCCCCAGCCCTGGCGGCGTATGCTCATGCACTTGGAGCGTTCAAGCACCGCGTCGCATCGCATCTCATCTTCTGCACCTGCGCCTCCCTCCTCCAAGTGCAAGTTGCCCTTGCCAAACTTGCTTGACGAGTCGCAGGCTCAAATATCCATCAGTGGACATTTGGACACCCTTCGTCTCCGTGATTTATTGTTGTTCTTTCGCGCAGCAAGTGCCACTTGCTGCCGTCGTCTCACCAGCTTTTGAGGGCTTGCAAACCCAGGACGCTCTTGCGCCTGCCACACGTGGACGTTGACTTGACTTTGGTCTTCAGGCTACTACCAGCCTCGATCGTCACATTCACTAACAGTCAATCCATCTTATTGCATCTTTCTTTCTTTTTTCTCCCTACCTACCGGATCGTTATTGGGGTTTGATCCTCAAGCATCATGGTAAGCTGATAAAAAGACCAAAAGGGCATCGTCGAAATGGGGAGAGAAAAGAGGCCTCAGCCGGGCCCGGCCACGGCGAAGGACCGCCACAAACGAGCTGGGAAACCTAGCAAAGCCCTCGATCGGAGTGTGCCCCTCCCACCCGGACTTGTCGCCGCGAAACCGGTCAACGCTGTCACGAATTCAAAGCACCAGTCTTATTTCGAGTTCATCGAGAACAAAGACAAGAAGAAGCCCTTGCTCTTCGAGGTACAGCCCGAGTCGAACGTACACTCCGGCCGCCGAGCGTTACACTAAACCACAATCGCAGATCACGCCCAACCGTCAGCCACCACCAGGGATGAAATACATCCCGATGGGTAATCCGGAACTCACGGAGCGGTGCAAAGAGATATCGAGAGAAATTGGCGCGCTTGTCTACATAGTGGTAAGGCTGTTGGATCGAGAGAAATCGGACCAAGTACTTACGGTTTGGGAAGACATTCGCGAAGAAGGACGCGTCGGAGCTGAGCCAACAGATCCACCGAGTCGGTCATCACATCCGCGAAAACATCGTGGATCGTGCGATGAGTGAACTGGGACAGGATGCCTTTTACGAACCGACCACGACAGGACCAGATCAAGTCGAGGAGATCCCTCGCTCCCAAACGGAAATCAATAGGCAAGCCGATGCTGCGCTGCGGGAACTTTTCCCTCGCATACCGCATACCGACAGACAGCAGATCATTGATCATGCGTTCAGAAAGGTTTGTGAATGCTTGCCAACTGCACGACATGCGTGCAATGCTCACGGATATGTAGGGCAAGCAGTTCAAAGGTGAACTGGTGGTGGGTTTGCAGCAGGAGCTGTCGCTTTCGCGCCGTGTACAGCTCGCCGTCCTCGCCCATATCCGGCACAACCACACGAGATACGACGAGCTCCTCCGCGAGACATCATGGCACAATGCCAGAAGAGCCACAGAGCAGCTATGTCTGGACATCCTCGTCAAGTGGCGAGGTGATGACGAGAACGGACGCAATCAACTTGATGAAATCCTTCGGGAGGTGGTCGTTCTATCTGATGATTCTGATGACGAGGATTCTGGCGAGGAGCCTGATTCCGACTCATCAGCCGTGCTCACCGATAGGTCCATCAATGTCGCAAGAGTGCCGGCGCCGACCATGCGTCAGGATCGTGCTAGCCGGAGCCGCGTGTCGACGGCATTGCCGTCCCATCCTGGATCTCCCCAAGCAATTGCTACGCCAGGAAAGCAGAAACGGGTCAACAAGAAGCATCGCAGACGTGCGGCGAAGCATAAAGAGCGCAACTTCAGTAGGTACGAGGCTGTCGCAAATGCCAGATGGTCCGCAGCCATGAATAGGCAGAAAGCAGTGTCCAACACTCAGCCGCAGGAGCCTGGTGTGGTGGATGGTTCCGTTAGTCACGGAACGTACTCTCAAAGCCAACCTGTTGTGTTCATGGAGGGCAGAGCGCCAGCGATTGGCCTGGGCACCACGCACCCGCAAAGGCCAGCCTTCGGCAACTTTGCCAGCAACCCTTCTCGAGAGGCCAGGCCGCTCATGGACCGTTCCTTTGCTGCGCCGCCGATCGATCCTCAACGTCTTGCTTCAGGTTCTTCGTTGCACAAGGTAAATGAATATAGGAACACGCCGGGCCCCGGTTCCATAGGTCATCAGGGGCCGTCAAGTCGTCAGCTGCAGGATTATCTGCATCCTTCGATTGAGCCCAAATCCCCCGATGCTAGCAAGCCCCCATTGCGCTATCAACGCCCCTTGGTGGAATATGCAGATCTTGGAGATGACCAGCCCTACCAGCGAAGAAGATCACCACCCCGAGGCCCCATTCCCCGAAAAGCAGACCGGATATCCCCTCGCCGGAGGAGTCTGGGTCACCCAGACGGCGTTCAGCCGTTCCTTGACGGTCGTGAACAGCCGCGAGCTCCGCCCCCGGCTCGAGCCCCATCATATATCGAGTTTGCACCGGATGTTGCTCGACTGCCAGCTTATCAAGCTCCGCGCCAGATTGAACCTTTCCTGCGAAGGAATGAGGCCGTACTGGGAGCGAGAGCCAATCCCATTATGATTGAAGATCCGCGTACTCGCCCCCAGACTGTTGTTCTAGGTACCGGAGAGAGTGTTAGGGACAGATTTGGCCCAGATGTCGAGATCCTGTCCGTTCACCGCCCCTCGCGTGACGCCGGACCTGGCCTGGAACGTCGTGTTGCGCCCATGGACGAAGGCTTTATCCGCCTTAGAGAAGATCGTCCCCCTTTGCCTCGGGATGACCTCAGGGATGAAGGGTTCCTTAGGATCAGAGAGCATCCTGATATTGTGCCACGGCGTTCCATCCCAGTGGCAAATAGCAGACACTCGCTGGGTGACCTAAGATCCACCTTAGACCCAGGCCGGTACCAACCAGCTGAAGCACCTGGACAGGCTATCTATGTGAGGCGTGCCGAGCGAATGCCACCGGCTGATATGACATACCCAGTTTCCGGCGGACGACGTTTTGAGGATGCAATGAACGATAGGCTCGCTCAGCGCCACATACCTTCGCCTGCGTACGATGGAGCGTAAGTTACGCGTTACATGGAGTCTCATCTCTCACCGCCTGCTAACCGCAGAATGCATCTAGACACATTGGTGGTTATCCACCCCACCAACCCCAAGGAGCATACGGTATCCCAGTTTATCGACATGCAAGACCGACCGTACGGGTTGAGGATCCCCAGAGATTTGACAGATACCCACCACCTCCCCCTGGGCAGCCAGAGTGGCCGCGTGCAAGCGACGATGTAATCATTCTTGACTGATCACAACCACAACCGTGCATCTTTCAAACTTGGTCTACAGCTGAGAAACGGGAGCAAGACTATGGATCTCGCCAGAATCGACAGCATTTGTGAGGCGTTGGAGGAAAGCATACATCTAGTGGAGGATTTGTGGCCTTCATGCCTGGATGGAAGGTTACGTCCCTGGTATTTTAGGGACTGGTTTGCATTTGCATTAGAGGTGGGAAGTATAGAGGGACGGATTTTGTTTTGATACCCCTGCGAAGTACGATAGCTGTGGAACAGCAATGAGTGGTGGAGCAGTAGAACTACCATTGTCTCTAGAAGTGGCAATGAGGCTGAGGCCGTTATGAATCAAGAAGAATCACAACATCAACGGTTGAATGGTTTATCGCGATGTCGAAAATTGGAAGCGTTTGCAGTAGGGTCCTGAAACTGAATCTAGATACTGGCCGCCGCCCATAATGATGCAGGCCTACTCGATATGATGGCGTAAGAACGTAAGTTGGTTGACTGGTAAATCCAAAACGCAAAGTGAAAGCAGTCGCACCGGTCACCCTTACCAGTGCCGCATCGCCGCGCAAGATGAGAGGTGGGTAAACAAGAGCGTGCTCAATCAAACTCCATGAAATGCAACCGGCCTACGAATGCTAATCCGACCACAGACGCCTCATCACTGCAAAGGGAAAGGGGGATGATACTAAAGAGAGAGAACATGTGGGGGAGGACTACGTCATGACGCCAACATGGCCTGTCTCGTCCTGACAGGCTGCTGCGCTTCTTCTGCTTCTGGCTCGTCGGGCAAGACGGGTTCTGTGTCGGGGACTGTGGGCAGCTTGTGTTGTTTGGGAGGGTTGCGGATCGCCTCCTCCGCGGCGACGCTTGCCTCGAGAGCCGCCAGCTCGTCTTCGACCTCTTCCTCGTCCTGATTCGAGATACGACCGCCAAGCATGTCGCTGACTTCCTGCACGGGGGAAAGACCACTCGTTAGCGTCACGTTCAGCTAGACGGACCACTACAGCTGTCCAAGAGCTTGGTATCTGGGAGCAGCGGCGCCAGCAGTGACGAACCTTTTGGTAGGCAATGGCATCGGCCGTCTCGCCCATGAGCTTCTCGACGTGCTCAATGCCGCCCATCTCAGAGTGTATCTCCTTCAGAACCTTGGTACCCTGCTGCAAGCCAAAGACGACATCCTTTTGAATCATGGCGAACTCGACGGAGGAGGTGAGCTTCTCGAGTTGCTCGAGCTGGGCGTCCGTCTTTTGGAGGAGGGACTCTTGGTACTTTTTGCGGCGGAGGGCGAGGAGAGCGCGTGGCTTGTCGCCCTTTGCGAGCATCTGCTTGGCGATGGCGGTTTCCTTATCTGTCAGGACGGTGATGCGGCGCTGGTACTGGTGGAGCTTGTCGCGTTGGAGCTTCATGTCGAGGATTGCCCTGCGGGAGGATGCGCGTCAGCAAATTGGTCTGGTAGAGGGTATTCAAGAGGTGCATGGAGGCGGCGCATGGCGTTTGCGATGTTGCGCCTACCATCGTGAGGGTGGGGGTTGGAAGCCTTACTTGTCCTGGGCGGTGACTTTACTTGCGTTGCCGCCCATCTCGACAGGTTTCGGTGGCGATTGGGAACTCTTGCTGTATTGTATGCACGATGACAGAAGATGCGGGTTGCGCGCAGAGAGGGAAAAAAGAGATCGCTGTTGTGTGTATGCAGAGGAACGGACGTCGTCGGTGGTCGGGCGGTGATCGGGGGTGTGGTTGGCGGTTGGTGGTGGTCTCGTGCTTTGCCCGGGGCAGTTTCGAGGCGCAATGCTGCGACGGGCGGCGGGCGGACTTGGCTGGGGAATGGGTGAGGGGACCAATCTACCCGCTAAGGAACACCCTGATGGGAATGTGAAGTTCGTCATTGCCCCAGGCCGGACGTGGGGCCGATGTCTTATCGATAAGATAAGAGACGGGCTAAAAGATACCGAGGTACTTGGGCGTGGTCTGTGGCTTCACGTTTGTTTATACACCATCGCGATGGCTTCAAAAACTGTTCTGCGCAAATGATGTTACAGACCCGACGCTTTTCGATGTCTCTCGATCAAAATAACTAGCTTGTCTAATTCTAAAAGGTAAGAAAACAAAAATGAGACCTCGTGTCCCATCCTCTAGGCCCCAACCTCGCGTGACGAGAATCGAACGGCGCCCCTCCAGGATGACCAGAAACCTATTGGAGGAATTTGTTTGAACTTGCGCTTTTACCAACTGGGTCACGCCGTTTTCGCTGAACTGGTTGAAAGAACTTGAGACGAAAGTTGACCAAGTACCATAGGAGTGAGGAAGGTGAGAGAGTAGTGGGGCCGTGATGTTCGGAGGAAGGAGCTGCATCTTCACATGGAAGGAAGTAGCGAGGGCGGCAGTAGCCTTGATTCATGTCTAGGTGAGAGACTGTTTGATCTGGGAGCTGCTAGGTGAATTCTGGCTACCATCTTCGAAGGCATCGCTAATACACTTCTACATTTCTATTAGTGACCAGCTGGTGTCTTCCTTATTTCTCTGCAGTATACTTTAGCAGTTCCGTCACTTGAATAGCTATCTTTGAATTACTTCAAGTTCTTTAGGGCTTTTTATATCGCGGTCCAATGCCCTTTATGGTCGTTTCTCATCGCAGATCACAAGTCCTCCTCACGCTACCTGCAATAAGATGGGCACTTCTTAGGCCACGTTTCGCTTTTTCTTCTAGAGTATACTAAACTAATAATGTTAATAGAGAATCAGAGTAAACTGAAATTACAAGTGTAAATGCTCTGCGATATCCTGTTATAGAGATATTCGTTCTGATTTAGCAATAAGAATATCACTAAGCTGACGCCGCGAGTATCAAGTCACGACTACGGTGGACTCTCGATATATTAATACGCAAGTCTTTAAAAAATCGGCAGTAGCCCTACAATATAGATATCGATGACCGTCCATAATAGGCTGCTTGAACCATTGGGCAAAAGCAATCATGATCCCCCGTTGTCATGTGGTGGCACATGTCCAGAAGGTGAATATCCAGAAGGTGAATGAACATGCAGGTTTGCCACGGAGTGATCCATTCAAAACAAGCCCGGGCAGACGCTCTGCATTGCTTCTACATCCATCGGCGTACCAAGAGAACTTCTCGCGTATGTCGACAGCATGTTGCCACGTAAACTACGACAGCTGAGTGTAACTTGTCACTCATCTGTGGATCCCGATAGAGGATCCTAAGCCTAGTTGAATCTCTTCATCCATTATAAGGACCGCATCTGTTGACTTATTGATGTTACTGTTCTCGGCTAGAGCCGAATAATTTCATGTTTTCACTGCTATCTCCCTTACAGCTCTTCCGTAATAAACCCACTGAAGTCATCACAGCGACTGTCTCCCATGGCTGACTTGACAGACCTGCTGCGTCCCTGGTCTTTTGCAAAGTAAACGCTCAATCGCTGCTGAATTTTTGGAGAGAACGAGGAATGTGGCATTGTATCTACCCTCACATTCGCAGATAGTGAGCCCCTTCCTAGCATATCATTTCGGGGCCGTTGGCCATTTGTTTCAATGTCCTTCTACCACGTTGCAAGTGTGACCCTACGAACTTCAAAGACGATTTCAAAGAAGAGAGTCAATACGTGAATGATCTACATGCCTAGACCCCCCGGCTTATGCCCTGGTCTTGGGCCGGTCGACGGGCCGTATGTGGGTCTGCTCAAGCACCGCTATTCCGGGCTCCGGCCGGAGCCCAAGCACATCGGCCCGGTAACCTCATTTGACAGCGGTTACCTACGCATACAAAGCGCCGCCCGGACGGAAGCAGCTCTGTAGTATTCGTAAATCCCACAGACACGCAGCTCGCATCCTTCGGGCCTCGCACCGCTCGACCGGTCCGCCGGCTCGTACTGTCCTGCAGCGCCGCCCGGGCCCTCTCCGATGAGAAACCGCCCGACCGGCGCCGAGTACTTGGCCGTGAGAGCAAGCTCAAGCTTCATTCGTGCTCCTGAAACATCGCCCCAGCATATGCAAACCGTAATAGCAAAGTTTTCCTCGCCATCAACTAGCTCCCGCGGACTCGTGACGAGAAAGTCAGTGTCCTCCGATGACAACGGGCTGATCAACCTTTTCGCCTACCCGGAAGCCTAACCTTCCAACGCTTTAACTCTTACATAATTAATCTCACTGTTTGGTGTTGGAAGGATTGATCGCCCAAAATAGCCCCTGTTGTAGGTAACATCCCAAAGCGCCGCTCGACTTTTGTTGAGGGTTTGGGGTCTTCAAACAAGTTCCAGATGTGGTTGTTGCCGCTCGCTAGCCACATCACATTAACACGACCCTGGGGAAAAGGCAAACAAACGTTGGGCAAAGTATGTAGGTATGCAATACCACCATCCTGATTCCCGGATTGTCAACTTTTCCATCGCCACATACCAAGAAGCAGGAAAACTTTGAATGTTCCATTCTCGTCGTCCTAAGTCAAGGATCCCTGACGTTATCACTCCCATCGCTACCGTGGCTGACCGGGAATCGCCAACACAACGGCGATTAACTTTCACGGCACTGCCCGCAACCCCGGCAGATGCACGTCTTCTATTCTGCAACTCCAAAACTTGTTATTGCGACACCACAGAGAACAGATAGAGGCAACCGAGCCAACGAGCCAGAGGCGCCAAATCTGGAGGACAAAAAAATAAAGGGAAAAAATGCCTTTCACAATCAATTAACAGACATGGTAGCATTGAAGATATTCAGGTCTCCTGAAGAAGGCATTCCATCTCCGCCCGCTCATATCCGTGCCGCCCACATTCCGAGCCAGTTTGTATCCGCACAGCGGACAGCAGAAAAACTTGCTCGGTGGTGCCCCTCGGCTTCGGAGATCTGCAACCACTAAGGGCAACACCCGTCTACCGTGGCATTCCCCCAGACGGCCAGCGCCGTGAAGCGAGCGAGCGATTGACCGGCCGGCCCGCCGATCACTCCAAACCACCAGCGATTGCGTGTGTGGTCCCCGTTCCGCTTTACAAAGTTGGGGGCTTAGAAGAACGACTTTGGCAATGATGGGCAGAATTCCCCAGCCGCCGGGTGCGCCGTTTTCAACACAAAGAAGGGAACGACTCGGACACTGAAGGATTCCAGGCGGCCCGGATCGACAAACGCCAGCTTTGTCGAATTTTCTTTAGAAACAGGGTGCATTCAGTAGCGGGACTCTATTATCGGGTCCAAGGTCGTTAGTCGGCAACGAAGGAGTTGGTGTGGGAGATGCTATGTAGAATCATGTGTCCCGGCTGGGCATCAATATGCGATTCGATCAACGACTTCCCTTCCCCTGGCATGCGCATTGAGGCCCAGAATGAACGCAAACCTGCCAACGACGTCGTGGGTCAGTTTGGATGTGATGGAAAACCATGAACATGTGCAAAAAAAGCTCACCCCTTGATAGCAGATCATCGCCATCTCGATGATGAATTACGAAAGGGAGTCACGTTCCCGGAACCCGACCAACCGAAGCCCTCACAGGGTCCCGTTTCTTATTGCATGTGGCTGCGAAGATCTTCACGCTACTCGGTTTGGGCATCACCGGCGCCGCTGACGAAGCCGATCCTGCCCCGTCGATGAGGGAGGCCGGCGGACCCAGGGATGCGGACGGCGCTGGACGGGCGCCAACAGTCCGATCTAAACGACGCGTGCGCGCCTTAGAGAGGAGTCAACGGCGGGCGCCGGTCACCTGCTAAGACCAATCTGCGCCGGTTCTTTCGGCTAACCGTGACCAACTTACATCATCCTTTCGCTTGGTTGTTTGTTCTTGAGGCCTGCATCAACCAACACCCGCGATATCCTGGGGAAGCATGAGGGCTAGACCAGAGCTAGCAAGCTGGATAAACATGCCAAACAATGCAACTAAGTGGATTGATGGCATCGTCGAGCAGGTTTCTTGTTTAGTGGATTGCCCAAGGATGACTCCTCCTCTGCGACGATGTTCTTGTTCTTGTTGTGCACTAAACTGGTGCGATTGCACAAATTGTGCACAAAGGGGTGTCCCTATGGAGGAGCATAAGTGGGTGGTCCTTGCCCTCTCCTGTGGGACCCAGGACGGGAACGCACACCCCTGGGGCTCTGGTGCTGCTATGTTCACTCCTCCGAGCGGCCTGCGGCGGCCGGGGGGAGGCTGGGAGGGCCGCAGCGTCCCCCAAGTCTCCGGTGCTTGCCGGCTCTCCCCGGCCTGTGACGGCGATCCAAGACAACGCATCGCCAGAGGACAAGAATCTCCACTTGTGTTTCGTTCAACAGGCGCAAAGTGGAAAGGTGGGATACCACAGAGTGGAAACCTTCAGGCTCGCTCTCAGTCAGTCGCAAACAATCCACATTATTGCCAAACTTGTTTCCCATCATTGTCATCGATTGATTGACTGATTGTAGGGGAAATGCTCCCCAAGCACGACGCTAGCTCTAGTGCCCTCTGTATTCCAGCCCTGTGAAGCATCTAGACTCTCCATCGACCGTAGGTACGTACGCATCCGTCGTTTCACGGCGCTGGGGGACGTTGCTTCAGAGTCACGTACTTTGCGCTTTCTCCACGTCAATTGCTTTTCGCTAGGTGGTCTGGACTCTTTTCCTGCGTTTCCACAGAAGAAGCTATTCTCTGACGAAAGTTATGCAACAAAACGACGATCCAGCAGTTACACGGTAGAAAAACAACGTATTCAGGTGACGTTGAAAAGACTGGCGGCGCGTGGGCTCGAACCACTGTCCCCATTCGCTTCAGGCACAGAATGGAACCTCTTCGCAGAAGCGAGAAGAGTTAGTGGTCAATTAATGGCACGATTGTGGAATAGGCTCCATGCCGTCCTCATGCTCTTTGCCCCGTAGTACCCGAACGTAGGGAACCACGACCACTGTTCCTACCCACGTAGCAAAGGTACGGAGACCACTACGCAGTATCCGTACTATGGTAGAGTACCTGCAGTGCTGCGTGTTAACCGGGAGCCATGACGAGAGAAACATGCACTCCGCATCGCAATGTTTCAACTACTCACTCGGCGTCAGCACGCCTTTTTTTTATGCAATAGCGTCAGGGGAGAGAGAGACTCTTTTGTTGAAGTTTAAGAGATTGCATCCCCACATCGTATGTTTGCAACAACTCATCGTCGCACGCCGCTGGTCCGCCGGAAGCCGAAATACCACACAGTCAAAGTCAACTCAGCATGCACATGTTCGCGGTCCAAGTCAATGAAACAAGACGTCTCGGCTTTTTGATTTATCTATTTCTTGGACAATGGACAAAGTTGTGCGGTCACAAACATCAAGACCTAGGAACCCCCCCTGAGAAACTTTGTTTTTCATGCCGTTGTGTCTCTCTTTGAAAACGTCGCATAACGATGCATATTGTTCGCGTTGCCGGCCTCGCCTATCGCAGTGGCTTATGCGTTTGGAACAACAAGAAGAAGAAAGTTGCACACAGCCACAAAGTGAGACACATGACGGGTCGTTGACGGGAAAACGACGGGGAAACATTCAAGGTGGAAACCGATGAGTCAACCTCAAACCAGAAAGACTCTGGAATCTGGACTTTGCACAAAACCCGTGACAGCACAAGGCAGGCATATACCTCGGGGAACGTAGCCGGGGAGTTAAGGAGCCAAGTGGGCAGCATTGTCTCCAAAATAAAAGATGGGAAACAGGGACGCAGCATCTGAAGTGGGATGTCGTAGTGTAGGTACCTTTCGTTCTGGGTTCTAGACGAAAGGGAGTTCCATTGCGTAGAACCTTGAAGGACTTTCGGACTCTGCGTGTCTGCCTAGGGTGGGAGAGAAAAAAAGAACAAGAAGGAATGGGGACAAGTGGGTAGCTGGGAAGAGTCACAAGCATGCAAATTTCAAAGTGCAAGGGAAAACAGGGTCGGCCTCAGCCCATTGAGGCCCAGCGTCGCGGGATCCCGCGTTGACAGCTCCGAGAACCCTGTCTCGAATCCCTCCTTGGAAGTAAGTTGGTTCCCTGTTCGGGCCATTTTTTTTCATGTCTCCAATGGAAGTTGTGAAAGATCGAGCCCATCATCGGTATTCGTTGAGAGCGACTTTGGTGGAGGAAGTGCAGGAAAATAACAAGAGGACATGCAGTTTGTCCAGTCAGCAGAGCCTCTTTCCAAGGGAGGAAGGAGATCGGCAGCCGATACAATTCAATTGCACTTCACCTCATCATCTCGAAGGGCTAGTTCGGCGTTCGCACGTCCTCGTCCGCCTTTCGACTTTGCAAATTTCTTCTTCCAGTACAATGTCCTTGGCAATGAGAATTTTTTTTATTTTTGCGTTTTCTCAGAACGCCCACCGCAAGCTAACCAGGCAGCCAGCCAGCCCCCCATTACCCCCTTGATCGTCAAGTTCCCTCACGGGCAACGCGAACGAGGGGGGTGAGGTGGGCGACGCCCCCCACGCGTTTATTGGGTTTTCCCATGTCTCGATCCAGCTCCTCGGTTCCCCTCCGGTCCGCCTCGCAAGCCTCGCGGAATTCCATAGCTTCGATTCTTACCGCTGTCTTTGGGTTTGTGATTCCCAGTGAAGGCATCATTCATTCACTGACCGCCCTGCCGGAGGGTCCCTTCCCCCGGTTCTCGATCGATGACCCCGTAATTCGAGGGGCGTGAGCGAGCCAAGTCTACACCGCTGGACCGGGTTCGTGAAAAAAGAGGTGTGCACACGAGCTGGAGCAAGGGAAGCTACCAAAAACGACAGGAACAGAAAGAAAAAAAAAGTTGTCTGGAATTTTCCCGTGTAGCAGAGCCCGCTACTTTGGATAACACAATGTCGCACTCGCACAACGGGAAGGGGAGCCCGCGTAACACTTCCGCTCGCACAGCACTCGGCTGAAATGACAGTACCGTCGTTTGCCCAATGTCCCACGAGATTGACGCAGAACCTTGGCCCGCCATTTGCCATGTTCGAGATCATCTTGCACGGCTTGGTTGTGCTTCAACATCCGGCTTCCTCACACAACAGCTCCTTCAGTTCAGGGTTCTGCTGTCTCCCCAAGCGGCCGGGGGGGTGGTTGAGTAAGGTTGGTTTGCTGTCATTACAGGCAGCTTCGGTACCTGAGATGGGGGAAAGCAAAGGAAAAAAAAAAGCGGATGAAAAACACTAAAAAAACTTGAGCCCTGCACGGTACCTGAGCACCGGGAAAAGGTACTGCGTATCCGTACCTTGCCTTACCCTACCGGGACCCGCCTTCCTGTCGCCGGGAGATCTTCCCCGTGATC
The DNA here is from genome assembly GCA_014705045.1 of Colletotrichum theobromicola. Lineage (NCBI taxonomy): Eukaryota > Fungi > Ascomycota > Sordariomycetes > Glomerellales > Glomerellaceae > Colletotrichum > Colletotrichum theobromicola. The sequence continues at coordinate 77,515 of JABGLZ010000913.1, read as the reverse complement.
CACCCACGCCAGCTCATTGACCGGGACATCCCGCCCCGGCCCAACAATTCCCATTCGCAGTCTGCAGAGCTCGGGGCGTGTGCCGGTCGCGGAGGAACCCCACCATTCACCAATTCACATCCACTGAGAGAAAGTTTCACGACCTTCCATTCTGTGGATTGAACCTCACATACGGTACCTAGATCCAGGGGAGGGGGACAGCAAAAGAAAGGGGGAGTGGGTGTACCTCCACGTCGGCGGAACTGGAACTGGAACAACGACTTTGCTTGCACCACGTCGTCTAGTTACGTTATGCACTTCTGCTGCGTACGCTCACAAAACTCCTTCTGCACCTCCCGATGCGCAGATACCATCGACAGGTACACCAGCAAGCATGTTTCAGGCACTAGTCCCACGGCGGGTACGTGTCTTGTCTGCCCTAAACACGCAGAGAGCGAGTGAAATCTCTTTACACGCCTATCTTAAGCAAAAGGTACATGCCTGCAGCATACGCAGTAGCTGGCCGAGGCAAGGAGAAGCTAGACCTGAGCTATAGGTACCCATAGAACAGCAGCTCGACGAGGCCCCCGAGCTTCACATACCTATGGATACACCGTCTGGAACGTGAGCGCTCGTAAGGCACGCCAATTGTCATCCGTGGAAGCTCGCTCGGCTAGCAAGCAGTACGGATAGTAGGTGTAGCTTTGTGATTTACCGCAGCCGGCCCGCTCGCTGATGTGGTTCTGCCCGACATGATATGGCATCAGGCCACAACGAGCATCTTTGCCTAGGCACACGTCTCTACTATGCTGCTGCTTGCTTCTCAAGAGAGGGGAGTGCTCGTAGGCGCAAGCAAGCCGGCTGGAGGGATTGTGTCGCCCTAGCTCGTGCGGGAGCTACTCCGTACAGCTGTGTCCAGCTCTTCGCTTCGAGAATTTCCAGATCCACATCTTCACCGGTGAGCTTCACGCCCTCTCTCATCTTGCTTCTCCGTACTCCGTATATGGTAATTCATTTTTTTTCCCCCTTCCCATCGACAAAGAGGGGTCTGCCAGGAGCCAAGCGAGAAATGCAATGCCCGAATGACACGTCTCCCGCATCGATCAAATGAATGACGGGCAGCAAAAGGAGGAAATTCTCTCCCTTGCCCTTGGGCCGGCTCCCCTCCCCCACCCCGTTTGATGCGGGTGGACTGGCTGGGCTTTCCAGCTTCCAAAGACAGCGACAGCGACAGGAAAAAACATCAGATCATTCGCATTGTTCGGTACCAAACTTCGAAAGGAGGCGGGAAAAATTTCCCCTTGTTACTGGACCCCCCCTCCCCAGGAGCGGGCCGCGGAAGGACGGAGGGCGGGTAAGATCTTGCTCAACTCTGCTGTGCAAAGGGCCAAGGATACCACCGTTCCATCTGACACGGCGTGGCCCAGCCCCCATGATCGAACCATCTTGTGGCCGATTCCGACACAAACTGCCACGACTTCACAAGAGGTACGTCCCGAAAGCGGATGAAACGGGCAAGTTTTATTTTCCTCTCTCAATGATGGTTAGGCGAGACGAGATGGCCAGGAGAAATTGCGTGGCCCGTGGGTTTCTGGAAGAAAACTTGCGGGCTAACTGACTTGCTGTCACTGCGAACAAGGCGATGGGAAACTGGGCATCGAGATGTGTACCGAACAATTACGAAACCGCAAGGTAACTCCCGCGATTGGTAGGTACGAATGGCGCCTTAAACGGCGTTCCGACTGCGAGGTAGCGTCAAGGTCCAGGGACGGGTCTGGACCAAAGGATCTGTGAGGTTCTTCCCGTTCCCGTCTCCGGGTAATAGCAAGAACGTCGTCTTGATTGGACAGCCCCTCACGGAAAGTGCAGACGGCCCGCGAAAGTGATTCGGCCTGATGTTGATGAAGCCAGCCCTGGGATGCCGATGGTGAAACGGGGCCGTCCAAGATTCGACGACGTATGGTCGTGTCAAGCCATGACTGGCATAGCCGACTGCATGTACCGGCAGTGCGTGGGAGAGAGAGAGTGTGTGCGTGTGTGTGTGCTTGAATGTACCTTCCGATTGCTTGCGTTGTATGCCTGTATGTGTGGGAACGGCAAGAGAGAGAGCGCATTTGCGTGTTGATTGAGAGAGGGCTTTTTTGATAGTCCAAGTCCAGACTTGGTTCGATGAGAGGGTCCGTTGTTTGACATTGTTTGCAGGGCCGCGAAAAGAAGGTTTGGTTCGCCCGTCTTGCATCCGACCCCTGCTTCGTCCAAGGAAGTTGAGAGGTGTAAAAAGTGGTAAGGCAGAGAGGGTAATTACACATGGCGTGTTGCCTTGAATAGACGCAATCCTTGCTAGAGGCTCCAGGACGGATGCCCAGTTTCGCCTTTGCGGTTCGCACAACTGTGTTTTGCGTGCAAGCCCTTGGGGGAAGCTCCTTGCAGGCTCCCCCGCGGACTACAAGGGGCAACCACGCAGGAAAGAAAAAGAGGCACGCGGCATGAGCTGTCTCAGGCCTTCGCCGAGACGGATGACACTTGGAAGCCCGCTTCGCAGACAGCTCTGGCGGGCTCCTGTCAGCGTTTCTGCTGATTTGTTCTGGCTTCTGAGGCATCCGACCGTGCCGTGCCCACGGGCCCGCGCATGCTCCTGTTACTTGTTTTCCCAGGGAACCGGAATGCCGTGCGTGCATTTCGTTGGATCAGCCCAGATGAAGGTGAAACCGGTGTCCGTAGGGTTGACCGGGAAGAAAGAATGAGAAGGGGAAAAAAACGTGACTTGTGACGACGTCATCGGTCGGCTTGAGCTGGCATAAGGGAGCGATGGGGCCGTATTACGTGAGCTCTGACGATGAATGGGCGGGCGTGCATGCGTGCATCTGTCCCTCTGTCCCGGCTACGACGAGGATCCGGGCCGGCAACGGTAGATGTGATGAGCAATACAGTGAGAGAGAAAAAGAGGCCTCTTTCGTCTGGTCTGATAGTATACCAAGATTGAGCCATTTGTTTGAATGAGGCGTGCCACGCCTGGGGACATGCGGGTGAGACGGTCCCTGCCTCGAACGCCCAAAGAAGAGTTGTTGTTACTGCAGCACCGCAGTGTCCTGTCCTGCGTTGTGCTCTGGTTGGACGGCAAAATATGTCTCTCTAGTGCTGATGCCACACAGCGGGTGTAAAACAGCTCAGTGAGGGCGGGGAGGGGGGATTTGGCTCGACTTGATAGGCGTGGCGATGTCGACAAAGAAGTCCTCGTCGAGCTGTTTCCGTGTGCGTACAGATGCAGAGGCAGCCAGAGATGGATGGCATTCCCCTCGCTCGGAGGGAAAAAAACGCCATTAAACGAGCACAGCACGGCGCGTTGCACTCCCCCTCACTGAAACCCGGGCGCTACATGTCTTCTCACCACTAGGGAGCTGAAGAGGCGGCAGCCCGGAACGATGTTACCGCCGTGGTTCGACTAGAAGCTTGTTCTCGAACGTTTTCGGTGCAGCGAGTGAGTCTCGAGAGAGAGAGACGCCGGCGTTGAGAAACCAGCAGCCTGTGCAAGCGAGCCAACGCAATTCTGCACATCGGCCCCGGGGTGGTCGGAGACGTTACTCTGCACCAGTTGAACCCTCAATATCCGTTGAGCCGTTCATATTGTATCAGACCCCTCAGGGCGGACCGGTTGCGAGAGAGAAAAGTTTGTTTGGGGTCTTGTTGTTGTTGTTATTGTCTCTTGATACATGTCTACTACGGAAAACGACTCACCAACTAAAACAAGAACGACAGGGCCTTGCTAGCGGGCAGCCGCAAAAGCAGTACCTGGAGTCCAGAACGGACATTGACAACAGGAACAGACCTAGACAAAGGCCGGGCGCCAAGGAGGGCAGGCTCGTGGATCGATCGATGCGTTGCAGCATAGGGATGAGCCACAGGGGACTTGGGGAATCGGGGGGAAAAAAAAACAATTAGATTTTTTTTCTGATCCAGGCGATGAAAATTTTTTCACATCCTCAACGTCCTTGTCTGACCTTGCCATGGACTAAGGTAGGTAGGAAGGGAAGGGGATCAAAACGCAGAATGGCTCGTTTGACGAGTTGGATTGACAAGGGGTGCGCTCTGGAGATGAGCATGTCTCCTATTTCTCGCTCTGCTGTGACCACTCCCCCAGCAAACCGACGTTTGATATGTTTGATGTGATCAATTGTGAAGAGGGTTGTCGTATCAGACGCCGCGGAGACCATTGTCAGAGGAGCCATCAGCGCACTCGATCCAAAGAGGAAGGTATCCGTTCGGTTGCTGTGCAGTGCAGCCCAGCGTGCTAATATTACAGGTGAGGGAATGGGAAGGCATTGGAGACACAAGAGGGTCACAATGATACGTTAGCATAATGAATGATAGGTGGCAAGCGAGTAAGAGTGAGGCATTGGCATTATCAGCCTCTCGGGTGGAATTGGGGTTGTTCGTTATGCAAACAGCGCGGAACGGAAATGGATGAAGTGATTCTGACTGCATGTGCATGGAGAGGCAAACTGAGGCGAGGCCAAGACGCTCGGCGCTGATTGAGGCTCTCGACTGTTGCAACAAGGTGAAGACTGTCTGTAGGAAGTGAAGTGACAACAGCTGCAGAATCGCTTCGGGCTCTTCCGCAAGTGAGGCACACACATCAGGGCACACAGTCACTCACTCACCCACTCACTCACTCACTCAGTCGCACACCACCTCTCTAAGCGAGCTGAGCTGATTTGAGGCTGGGCTGATGGAGGGGCCCCGGGCGCCTTGTGCTCTCCGCGTTTCCGTTTTGAGCATGTTCTGGCTTTCCCCCAACATGGCCACCTAGCTACAGCGGGCGAGACGCCTGGAAGCCACTCTGCCTCAGGGCAGGCACCAGTCCGTCACGCCCCTCCACGAATTCGAAATATGAGGCAACTGTGAGGCGAGGCACATTCACCTTCGCACACCCGTCCAATCCACCCCTGCAACTTGAGAAATGCCACCAGCGCTTGCCTGTAGCGGCGGATGCCTCCATGGCTGTGCCTCAGTGGTCACTGGTGAGTGGCAGCAGGAGGAGCGTTTGCCGTGAGGATGGGTGAATTGAGGTGCAAATGTCGTGATTGACTGCCCTTTAGCGTTCGGGCCGCCATCGACGCCCGTGGATATCGGTCCAGATCCAGATTCGAAATTCAGAACCTGGACCCTGCCATGAATCCTTCCCAATCAATGGCCCAGACAATTTAACGGCCTACGGATAGAGAGCCCCATTGGCCCCCCTTCGAGCGTACGTAGCTCGCTGGGTCGGGTTGGAAACGACGCCGGATATCGGAGGCGATGGCATGGACTCTGGAGCATTCGGACTCATCTCGTACGGCTTTCGACGCCATCGAGCGAAGGGCAGGCGGAGCCGGAGACGGAGACCGAGATGAGGGATGAGAGAAGCGACGGGAGAGTTGTAGGAGTTCATCGTCGATGATCTGCCCATCGCACCCGTTCTAGCGCATGGACCGTGCCGTAGCTAATTTGCAGTCTGCCTTTCCTCTTTCCCCCCTTTGCTCCTTTCGCTTCATACATAGTCGTCGTCGTAAACGCTGCAGTCGCCTTACCCGTCAACTGGCACCGGCACGGTATCATTCATCAATGGCAGGCGAAAGCAGGGGTGTATTGGTAAGTCACCAGGCCGAGCGGCTACGGGAGGCGACCATGGTGAGAGAAAAGCTTGACATTTGTGCGAGACCGGTTGTGTGAGTAAGTGTGTGTTACCGCAGTATTTCTCGCCTGGCGGGGTCCATTCCGTCTCGTCGTCATTCGACAGAAGGGGTGAGCATCAATTTCGTTCCCCGGTGGATCGTGGATCTCATGAGGTTTTCCGAAATCTGGCGTCCCTTAAGTGCCTCGTCATAGAGAGCACGATGGGGGGCACCGAATGGCATGTTTTCTCTCGCGGCTCACGTCATTGTCACAGCGCTGTAAGTGGGCGGCGGCAGAGCCCCATGACAGGCGCGCGTCGACGGGTACCCTGGGCATTAAGCAGGAAGGGAAGGGATGGGAAAGGAGAGAAAAAAATTAATCAAAAATGGTTTTGTATGGATACCTGGGTTTGGCGGGGGATGTGCAGCCAGCAGTTCCGTACGGCGGACACCACCGTCTAGTGGAGGCAGTATTCGAGTTCGGCTTAAGGCATTTTCGCATGCGCTGGCTGGTATCGGACTTGTCGGTGCTCGGATGGCCATTGCCTTCCACCTGCCCCTCCGACCGAGGACCCGAGAAAGGATGATCAGACACTCATACAAATGCAGACGCAGACAGCGACACGCAGATGCAGAAGATGGAGCCGCGAAATAACGACGGAGTGAGAAAGCGAAAGCATCTCATCTTGACTGCCCTTGTCCTGTCTTGCCCTTGCTTGCCCCGTGCTGCCTTGGCCTCGCTCACTCAATCTTGGTGCGAGATTGCGAGCTGTGCACCATCAAACGGCCTCCACCAAGACAAGACAGTATCAACAGAGGGCGACGCTGGTGGTGGTGGTGGTGGTGGATGCGGAACACCGTGGACAACCTGCAAAGTTTCACGTTGGACGTTCCCTGGATGACATAACACAGCCCGGTCAACTCATCGTGCCTTTTTTACTTTTAGCGCCAGCGGGCCATGTTCAGGGACCAGCTACGGACAACTCGAAAGCCTAAAAGATTATGGCGGGGAGGGGCAGCAATAGACACGGATAGGCAACGGACAAGGCGAAAAGGCAGCGGCCGAGGGAGACGCTGACGGACCATACGGGGATTGGGGAGACGTGAAGAGAGAAAAAAATGACACGCGAAAAAAGGGAAAAATGCCATCGCCAACCAAAAGTGCACGACAATGTTGGCATCACCGCAGCATATGGTGGCACGAACTTTGCAAATTCCGTCATCTGTCAATTTTTTTCTTCTTTTCTTCCTGGCCTCTCTGCCCGTCGTCCCCCTCCTGCTCTAGCAATTCCTTCATTGGGGCCCCTTGTGTCGTTCGTTACCCTTCCAGAGCCATCAGGGGCTGCAGGTTGGCAACGTGGGCGAAAGAGCCGTTGTCAAAGTCTGCAATAAGAAATTCGCAACCTTCAGCCGCCCCCAACGGCTCCAGTATTCCTTCCCAAATTGTGTGCTGTGGCCGCCCCTGGCAGGCTGGCAAAGCCGGTCGAGGATCCTTGTGCTATTTTTTTCCGAACTTTTTTTTTCTCTTTTCTTTTCTTACGCTTCCGTGCCCTTCTGTCTGTTCCTCTCGTAGCTCTCCCTGGCACCCCGTGGCCCCCCTTGGCTTAGTCGCAGGGGCCACACATTGAAGCATGATGGAGACTGAACCTTCCGGCACCATGACGCCTTTTCCCGTGGACCCACGGCTCCGTCGCGAATGCTCCAGAAAGTGGATGCCGTTTGTGCTGGCATGTAGAGTCATAGCCCGTCAGAGTCACCATCACCAGAGGAAAAATTGTTGGTTGCAGTAAGTCATGTTAATGTGAGAAGTCTTGAACTGGTCTTGTTCCATTTTCGTCTCTCAATGTGACGAGCTTCTGTGCTAAGTTCCCTGTCTCTCAATGGAACCTATGCTTCTTGCTGCCCACTGATCCCGTCAAACTGTTTACCCTAATGCTTCTCCGTCCCTGATGCTAGTCCAAGCTCCTCGTAAGGGCTATTTCCTTGACTGTTCCGTCTGATGTCGAGGTCTTCGCCCCCGAGACCGTCATCGTTCCTCGAACCCAAGCCTCTCCATTCGATGATGACTGGCTCCCCGTGAAAAATACCAATGTCGTGATGTGATGAAAAGGGATCATCTTAGTCCCATATGATGCCATGCCTGTGAACAACCTCTTGTGGAAACAAGCCCCGTGTCGTGGTACAGTCCCGGATTCTCCTATTGTTGCGCCGCCGGACGGATGAAGCAGCCCTACTGCCAAAGCCAAGTACGCCCCATTGTTGACCCAAACTTTTTTTTATAATGCAATACTCCGATGTAATGCCCATTTTTGTTACAACAGTTGAACCAAGGAAAAGTGAGGTAGAGAGTCGATGTGTGTCGAGTTGCTGAGTTGCGTAATATTGTTGAAAAAGCGCCGCTGATTTAACGACTAAGGGTATATTGAACAGCGTTGAATGAAAAAAGAGTTGAAGAATGTTGTGGGTGTGGAAGTCGTTTTTTAGTAGGAGCGGCGACGCTGGAGACGGGCTTGCTCGAATGAGACGGCATACGCCTGAAGTTCCCTTCTCGCCTTGTCAGATAGCTGGCTGGCGTCCGCGTTCGACGATGTGGTGCTCTGCATCGAGCAGAGGCTGGTGTTGGAGCTTGAGGTGGTCAGGGTGCGGCGGGTAGACGATTGCCTCTGGGCGGAGAGGTATGATTGTCTGACGGGTGTTGAGCCGTACGGCTGAGCGTTGGCAAAGTCGTAGGCAGGAGCGAGGTAGAGCTTGTTCGACGGTTGCTGCCTCGACGAACCGGACCAAGGGTATGAGGGAGCGTTCAGGCCTGGAGAGCTCGCAACGGAGCTGGGCGTGGAAGTCTTCTCGAAGTCGGCGAGGCGGCAGGATTCAGAGCAGTAGGCAGTGCCGTCGGTCTGCTTGTCACAGCCGAGACAGAACTCGGGGGTCCAGAGATCGAAGGCAGCCATGGCTGTAGAGTGGGTGGTTGTGTGCTGGGGGTGGTGTGTAGTTGTGTGTCGAGACCGTTGGGTCGAGTCAACTGGTGTTGTTGTATGATTTCGTAGCAAGTGGTTGAAGTTGGAAGTTGGTGAACTGATTTAGAGTGGTGGATGATGGTGAGTGTTTAAAGAGTTGGACGGATTGCAGTCATTAAGTACAAGTATGACTGGTGGCCACAGGCAAAGAGAATGAGCCACGAGCAAGAGTCGGATAAGTTGAGTGAAGTCGAATGATGGGGGAACGAGAGGTGGACCGAGGAGAGGAAGAGGTCGGCTCATATGTATCTATCCTCGAAGCACAGCCAGCCCACTGAAGGAGGAGGAGTGGAGGGACGACGCCCAAGGCAAAGGCCTTTGGCGCTGCACACCTCCCCCAGCGGAGACTTGGGCAGGTACCTGGCCTCATATTTTGGGGGGTGGGGTACTTTGTTTGAGGACGGGAGGAGAGTGTACCTCAGACCAAGAGACACCTACCACACCAGCCCACCACACAAACATGCAGATACAAGCACAAGGGCAAGAAGTGGCCGCTAGCTAGTGCGCAGGTGCAGCAGTCCCAGGCCCCTCTTTGGGGTGGAGATGGATGGCAAGACGAAAATGGAGGGCAGAGAGGCAGCAAGCATGGCACTGGCAACACTGGGACTGCTGGATGGGCTGAGCAAGGCCCCACCCAGGTTCAGTTCTCATGCCCTGCAGCAGCAGATAGCGCCAGCCAGAGGGGGGTGCGAGGAGATGTGAGAGAAAGAGAGAGAAGGGGGGTGGGAGGTGTGTGGGCGGGAGTTGAGGGTGTGCGTGTGAGGGACGTGGACAGGGGAGGAGGGAGGTGGGAGGGGAAAGGAAACGACACTAGAAGGGGGGAGGGAGATGGCCGATGGGAGATTGGGGGGGGAGGGGAGCAAGTGCGAGAGGCAGGCCCAGACTGCCTGGGTTGAGTGAGTCTAGAGGCAGTCCAGCAGGCAGTCCAGTGGCAGGGGAGCTGGGGACACTGGGGTGTGATGACTTTTTTCTGAAAATTTTCTGCGTCAAAGGCGACTGTTGTGCGCTGAGTGGGAGGGTGGCAGGTGCGGCAGAATTATGCAACTGTTTTGTGCAAAATGGGGTGTGTCGCTAGTTTTCCTCCAGAACGTGCCTCTCTTACCCACTTTAGACGAGGTGATATGGTCCAAGCTTCTGGGTGTGGGAAGCTTTGAAGGGCGGGAAGGTGGACTGAAGCAGCGGGGCACAGCGCTGGTACTCTCAAAGCAAACTTGGCCGACACGATACTCAGACTTGGTCCGAGTTTCTTGCTGGCTGTGTTTCTCTGGTGCAAGTACGGATAGCTCTCTTATGTGATGGTCTGCTCCTCTCTCGCCTTTAGGCACAACATCCGCTGAAGTCCTGTGGCCAAGGACCATAGGTCTGGAGTAAGGCCAGCAAGTATCTGAGCTTGAGATGGCGACAGTTGAAGATGACGCGAGAGGCGTGCGGACAGTGTTCGTCGAGCAGCAGCAGATGGCAGCAATTCACACTTTCATGCTCAAGCAGCACAGCAGAGTGGACACAAATGGCGTGGGCAGCAGGAAGAATTGCAGTACGTAGTGCAGACATCCTTCCGGAGGTAGTTTCCCTCAGTGCATTGCTATGACAGTCCAAAACAGCGAGGTGATGCAATGAATTGTGCAGCTGAAGAATACCTCAGGCACGAGCACATGTGCAAGCTTCTGCTGCAGACTCTCTAGCCAGTGACAGCAGCCTACTCTTGCACAAGTGGATAGCACTATCACGCAAGAAGACTAGCCTCTCAACATGGTGCTAGTCTCGTTGAGGCCTAGTGCATCGGGAGACTGAGCAGGCGCCATCGATCCCTGCTCTCTTCCATTTGCTCTGCTTCACGGTTCACCCCTCTCCCTCCACTGCCTCCTGCTTCACTACCCAAACCCATGATCGACATCCACGCCCTCCCGAATGACGCTAGCCGTGCCTGACCCCAGCTTCTCCTCAAAACCAGTCATGTGTTTTGCTAGATCCAAGTCTGCACATCTCCAATGTTCTTGTTGTGTAATAGTCGCTGGCTACGGCGTATGGCTACCGCAGGAGCTGCGCTGTGGTAGCGCCACACCACCACCATTTGCAACACCACCATCTTCGACCGTTGATTCTGGCCACTGCCACCTGCGATCGAACGAGGGCGAACCGCCGAGCAGCAGGTTTGCAAATTGCAACTGCAACTGCAACTGCGACGGCAACTGCACAACTGTCGAAAGAAACATGATAGCTCAGACTCGTCCAACGCCACTCAACTCGACCTACCGTAACTCAACCAGCCTACAATCACGGCTTTGAGCACCTACCTACCCTGCAACTTCGGTTCCTCTGTCTTTGCCCCTCGGTTGGTGGCCCAGGCCCGTCTAGACGACGGTTGCTTCCTTCTCGCCTAGTCCAACTCGGACGTGAAAAAGATTTCGTCCAACTCAACCAAGATCAGGGCCTCCTGCCCAAGAATGAGTCAAAGAAAATTTCTGACCCTCATCTCCTATCCTGTCGTCCAACATTCCACGCCTTCCTACATGCTCCGCATCGTCGTAGGCCCGTTCCTCCTAATTATCGTCCTCTGGCACCACGGCCCCCGGAGAACATGGGAAACTCGGCAGGTGTCAGTCCCAGATCACGAAATCAAATCAGCCCGTCGTCGAATGATATGAGGCATGGAACCGCGTGGGGGTTGGTGTCGGTCGTCCGCAAAAATAGCCACCATGGCCGTCGTCTTCTCCGCGCTCCACTCACTTCCCGGAGACCTCATGGAGAATTTCTCTCTGCGCAGCAAGAGAGAAGCTCCACGGCAACGGCAACGCGAACACACCATACTCCAGGGCCCGTCGTGCCAGTCCACACAAGAGCCGACCATCGACTGCTACCTGTACGACGGCGGTAGCCGGTGGGGTCCGCCTTGGGCGAATGCCTCAATGCACCTCGGACTTGTCGACGCGGTGCCACCAGCCCGACCTCTTCGCTTGTCTTCATCCTGTCTCGCCTTCCCCTCCTCTGGCTTCCACGGCTACGCAATGGCGACGACAAGTGATCGGTTCTGTTGCATGAAGTCGACGAGGGTTGGGGGAGAGTGGCAGATGAAGCCATTCCATGGTCCCCATTGGTCGCCCTCCTAAATTGTGCGGAACTAACGCCAATCACAACTCCATGAGAGGGGTGGCGTCAGAGAAGGAGGGAAACCTGGGGTTCGCCATTGCTCCCAGTTCCCAGTGCTGGTCAATCCTAGCATGCAAATGGGAATGCCATCCTGTTGGATGTGAGAATGCGAAAGAGACTCCAGTGCTGTTCAACCCTCTTACATCATGTCCATCCCATGAAGGCTATGTCCTGGTTTCGACAGTTTCGACACAATGCTCGTGACCACTTCACGCCGGGTGTTCCTGGCATGACACCCAAACGTTATTTGGTGACGGACAACTCCAATTCCCGCCATCACCCTCACCCTCAACTCGAGCAATACAGCAGCATTTCAGACATGCTACCCTCGACCGATTAGTCTGCGACCCTTCATCGTCGTCTCTTCTTCTCGCCTACTGGTCTTTGTCGCAGCGAAACATGATTCTCTCCTTGGGCGCCTGCATTTACAGAGACTAGCGCAATGAGATCAATCCCAAGCTTCTGCGTAAATTGAATACCGCAGTACACCCCCATGATGCATCCATCCTCTTCAAGCTGGAGCCTTCCCGGCAGGAATCGTGGGGATCCTGTGCTTCACGCCGCAGTCCGGTGGTTCCACTCTCGGCCGGCAACAGCAGCACCGATCATCGCGGCCTCGACCAGCAGCAGGCTGGTAGGCAGCAGCTGAACGACGCTATGCTTCATGCACAAGACTCATATGGGCACATCAGTGCAGAATGAGAAGAGGCTTCAACTGAGAGAACATATTACAGCACCTTCGGTTTCTGGCTTTGAGCAATCACTGGGCAGCTTTCATTCGATATGCCTGTCTGCAGCTCGTGATTCGCCGTCAAGACATCTTTGATCCCGTTGTCCACCCATGCAGTTGGAATTTGCTGCGGGCCAAGAACCGCTAAACCCAGTTGATATCCACCTGCATTCACTCTGAGGCGGGGGAGGAGAACGGGCTCGGGCTTGTTGTACGAATCAGCATCGCGACATGCCTCCCCACACCAAAAGAGACGCTCCCCTCCCCACCTCCCGTGTCCACCACGGACTCTCGGGCTACCCACCTGACCACTTGTTTCAATGCCTTCACTCAAACCTGCATTCCGTGGCCCTTCCTGCAGAAACTGCATCACAGTCTGCTGCAGGTGCGGACCCTCAGGACGGCTTGGATCAGAACTGCGATCATTTCCACCCCAAGTGCTAGCACCACAGTCACCCTACGAGTGACGTCTTCACAACAACTGATGCGGCCGCCACAGACATGCCAGACTGGAAGCCCTCGAGGGGTCTTTACGATTGGTTGAACAGTCTCATTTTCCTACGTATTAGCGTGGGCAAGGAGAGTTCTCGGGTGCTGGGTTTCTAATGTTGAGCGCCAGGAGCCAATCAGGGGAGGTTTGTAAGGCGATCCATCTCGCCATCCTCGCGATATTCAAGGTGATCGTCTCATAAGTGCCGGTCGCTCTTTCGACAGGGCTATCGCGGATGTCGAAAAGGTCGCGCACAAATGAGCGCAGCGCTTGCCATGACAAACAGCGATATTGTTTCTGATGATGGAACAGAGACAAGAATCCCATGACTGTAGCTAGCTTGGTTTCAACCCGGCGGCACCCTCTACCATGGTAGATAAGCCATCCGTCCTTATGCGTCGGGCCAATCACGCTGGCATTCCCAGCCGCTCCGAGACGTTGCGCCAGAGACTGAAACACTATCCAAAGACATTGCCAGGAGGATCGATTAATCCGTCGCCCGCTGCCCTCAACAGCCTGTCAGCGACGAGATAGTCTGCACCTGGTTTGCCCACTCATATCCGGCGCTGTGGGGTCGATACGACCATTCCTGCATCTGCTCGAGGTCCACTAATACTCTACGATTCGGCGTGGGATGCAGAGAGGGGGAAATGATGCGAGGTAGTAGTTGGCCAAACCCACCCAAGCTATCTATGAGCCAAGTACGCGCGTGGCGTAGGCTACGCGTGCTCAACGCCCGCACGCCATTGTGCTACTTCGCCCCCAAGTGTGGGATGCAACTGGAACCCCAAGACGGGTGGTCCTGCGACTCTACGAGAGAGATGCGCATCGGAACTACGGTTATCGTCATTCTGGCAGCGGACTGGTGATCCAAAGTTACTTTCCTGCTAGTCTGCTAGATTGTCGGTCTCGCTGCGACAGTAACGGTCGAGCAGGGCCTAGCAACGACACCCTGATGGCAAATACGTGGAACAATTTCGAAGGCCTCGAAGCCTGAAGGCCTCGAACCAGCGAGAGGAAGTAGCCAATTATCGGCGGGCATACCGGCTTTGGGGGGCGATGTTGGAGCGAAGGGACCAGAAATGACGAGGCTAGTGGCCTGCCAATGTCAACTCTAAAGCGTTGAAGGCGGGAGGCTCGGACTGGGCTTGGACGGTGGATGGCATTAGAGTTCGATCGAGTTGCGACGGGGGAGCTGGCTAAGGGTCCAACAAGCCACGCTACAGCTACCTTACCCTACGAAATGCCGTAGCATTCCAACCTAATGTCGACCCGGTGCCTCCTCTCCATGGCCTTTCGCCTCTGAAGCAGGAACCGGCGCATGCAGTCGACAAAGGGAACTAAGAAATCAAGGCCAGGACGGATAGACTGCGTTTCTCGGTTATCAGAACTTCCCGCGCTTGCCTTGCATGAACAATGAACCACTCGGGCACGGAGTCGGCCGGAGCGGATAGATTGACGCAGCGAAATGTGTACCCCCACCCGCGTTTTATGGGATGGGCGGCTGATCAGGAACCCAAGTTGCAACAGACAATTGTGGTTCCCTTCAACGATGGGTGTCGGCCTTTTTCATTGATGAGATGGGGCAGCGATCTCAATTGAGTCGTTGTCCGCTGCCAGTCAATTGGTGACGCAAAAGGGGGGCCGTCCTTATCTCATAAGATACGAATACACTCACTTCACGATGGGATGGGCCGGAAGATGCCACAAGGAGCTGTCTGCCGCGACGCCCGCTGCCCTCTCAAGACTCAAACGCCAGCTATCAAGGACCCCTGCGAGGAGACTCAAATGATATCAGATCCCACGACGCAGCTTCAGCATGGCCGCGCCGTCGAAGCAGGCATAGTGCGATGGATACGGTTCCTGGCACGGACCAGGCGGGAGAGCAGGGACAGCCCCTGTTTTGCCCGCACAAATGACAGGGGACGAGAGCACGCTTGTGTCGAACGAGGACAGGCTGGCTGCCGTCTGATGAAGACTGTGGACGGGAGAACCCATCTCGGCCTTGGGGGCCCTCGGGAAGCTGCCATCTTTCGTGCTTCTGGCGGAAGATATCGACATGAACATGAGGCACCAACCAATGAGGCCTGCGAAACCAAGGCTACTCGATCTCAGATACGTCTGAGTTGGGTCTGGGGTCATCGGCTTTGGCGACGATAGTCGCCCGACTTGGTTGATAGGGGACGCGCCAGGCTGCGACTCATTCATCTACAGCACCACCCAAAGCGGCCTTGACGGAACATCAATGGTCGGTCCAGGCCTATTTGGCCCTTGGCCGGAACATATGACTGGACTGGGAGGCAAAAACAGCAAACCCGCTGATGCGAGCGAAAATTTTCAATGTTATCGGCAAGGAAGAGATCCCCCATCGGGCTGCGATACCACTAGGCGGCATCGGTCTGTAGCAAAACCTCGCCTGTTGGTCAGACATTTTGCCAAATGCTTCACACATTCTGGACAACGAGGACGCCCAGACGCCCACAAGCTCACCATCGAGGCTCAATCAGGCGCAGGGCCGGGAGCGTCGATCGAACGACAAGAGCCGGCTAGTAGCTGCTGCGACACTGCTGTCGGTCTGTTAGAAAACTCCAGAACAACTGCAGTGTCTCACCGAAGACTCCCGATGCCGTTCTCCTCTCAGGTGAGCTGAGAAGCCCTCTGAACGCTGATGGCGCTCTATTGGACGACGATGGCTGCATGGTTCTTCCAGCTTGATTGTGAACGCCAGGACTAGCCTGGTTGGGAATTCCGGGGGACGGAGAACACGGAGGACGACTGACCCAACACTCCCGAGCCACTCAAGCCCCAAGTCCCGTTGGCAAACGACGGATGCGCCGCTGCCCCGTGCGGGCAGACGAAGAAGGCTGAGACAGAGCGCTTGATTCTGGCTGTTTGCTTAGTGCGGGCGCGAACCGGAGCCATCACGGCGTCAGCCGAGGACTGCGTGACGGTGGTGCGCATGCAATTGATGAATCATTGGCAATGGCCCCTGCCTGAGAGCGCCGTCAACCCCAAGCGTCTTGACTGTCACAATCTCACGATCATGCTCCTCCTGCAACTATCAACCAAGGGCTCGGATTTACGAGCGCGCGGGTCTCGATCTTTGCTTGGCATGCCAAAGTATAACTGAGTAGTTGACTGTGAGTTGCTGGTATCTCTCAATTCGGCAACCCCCTGAGCAAGAATAAGCAAAGTTACCGTCTAACAAAGTGTATAGGGAGGGGGGGATCAAAAAAAAAATCAAAAAAAATAAATCAGAAAAATTCAGGGTCCTCCGCCCCTCCGGCATATTCCTCTGCCCATCAATCACTCCGCCGTAATCGTTGAAGTTTGTATCAACTCAGCCCCTTTCATCCCTTGAGGCTGCCGATGGATGATCAGAATTTTTTCTGCCTTTTCTGCCTCGACCCAACAACAATCTCATCGATACGCAGTGAAAAAATTCGCTCTCGACCAAAAGAGCAGTGTCTCCGAGAGCACAGAGCATATCATTTGCACACAGACGCCATGGCCATTCGCCTTGATTCGATCTCTGCTACCATGTAAACGCGATCGCTGTTCACAGCCCCTGTTCTCTCCTGCCCTCCCAGGTCAGCGACCAACCAGGCACATCTTTGCTTACAGACACCCCCCTCTGTCGCGCCAATCGCCCCCCACGCTCTCCTCACTCTGTTCCTCGAGTTGGCTGTGCTTTCTTTTCCCTTCTCCTCTCGAACGCTTCGGCGAGCGAGCGAGCGAGCCTGCCTGCCTGCCTGCATGTCCAAATTGGCACTGGGCCCATAATCCCCTGGACCTGCAGTGTGACGCCAGAGTCAGGAAGTTGTGCGAAGAAAATGGCCGACTGGCGCGAGCAACAGGCCTGGCGAGTGCGAATGGCCGGGGAGGCCCTGCCCATCCGAGCTTTCCCTCCTACTTATGCAGTAGCTTGTACCAGGGCAGTCGTATCAACTATCAACTCCTCCCCCCCAGCGAAGGTAGCAGAGAGCGACACGGGCGGTTTGCCCGCGGCAGCAGACGAATAGCTTCAGTTCACTCACTTGTCTAACCCCAGACATCACGAGGAGCACAGACCCGGGGACTGGATGGTGACGACATTGCAACTTCGTGTCTCCATTAGGCATTGGTTCATGTCGGAGTCTGAGCCTCTTGTCGAGATTGACGAGGGCGATATGGGGCCAGCCAGGCATGACAAGGCTTTTGACAGTCAGATGGGACATTGGCGTCCTATTTTGGAAGCAAGGTGAGAGCCTCTGCTGATGTGAGCCTCTCACTTGTAAGGTAAGATGTGCCAATTACGGCCAAGCGCGACTGTTGCTGACCTGCAGCTGAGCAAACTTCCAATCACGAGAGATCCCAAGCGGGAAGGCCCTCTCTTCAGGTGAAGGGCCGCTCTGGTGCCCGGTGCCTAACCACCTGGCTGGGATTTACTGTCAATGGACGAGGCCTCTCGGCCTGCTTCATCATCTGCCATAGCCGCTCCCGCGCCTCAGCCTTGCTTGACGGCTCTCTTTCCTTTCTCGTCGGCAAGCCAGTAACGGTGATGTGCTGTTGGTTCTACAATATCACCAACACACACCTCGAGATGGCTAGGGTTAGGTTGGTTGTGGTTGCTGCGGCTTGCAGATGACCTCCCCAGATGTTCGAAACCCTCCGTCCCTGTCTTGGAAATATTTCTTTTTCTTTCCTTTCGCGAGTGTGTTTGCTTAATTCTCTACCAGGACTCGTTTATCTCTGGCGCTGCGCAGGTCGAAGAGAAATAGGATTAGCCCGCTCAAGACCCGCTGAGATGCTAAGCCTCGTTTGGAGTCGAGGTCTGAGGAGTGATCCGGTGATGGCCCACTATTCTTGTCAAATGGAGTTGCATCCAAACACTTCTCCGCATTTTTGGTGTCTCCTTTGTTTTGAACCAATCCTTTGCACGATCAAACACTATGGCCGCGGCGAGACATCAAGACAATGTTGGGTCACGCCCGCTCGCGCACACGACGCACGGCTGACGAAGGCCATGGCATGGCATAGCATAGCATACCATGCCATGGGAAGGGGAGAACTGCTAGTAGCATGGATGAGAATCGTTGGTAACTTGTGTGCCAACTCGTCTTGGACGCCCATATCGATGTCACGTTATTTCTCTCCCCCGCACTTCTGGCGAAATGATGGGGGATGCTAAACCATGGCTCGCATCGAATAGGCTTGCTTTTCCCATGTTGTTTCCCTTCCCACGTTGCCCATGTTTCCTCCCCGGCCACAACTCACCTTACGAAAGGACCTCACATAAGCACCGACATTCTAGCTCACGCAGCCAAGGGTAGCTGAGACTGGGAATTGAATGATTGCTGGCAAGGGTCTCTCTGATTCCGCATTCCGTTCTTGGCTCCATCTCTGGGTATTTTTGTTCGCCTGTTGTTTCTCGATACGGAGTGACGCCTAACAATTCGCAGGGGCAGAGCGATGCTATGGCCGACCTCTGAACCTTGGGTCCGCGTGCCCTGTCATCGCAACTCGTTCAACTGAGGTTTGCATACCAAATATGCAGTAGTAATTCTCCAACACGCACAGAAAGACTAATTGATAGACCCCGACAAGAAAAGATCAACCTCAACCATAATAGCATCACCGCAATATCCCCAACTACTATTGGTGACAGGGCCTTGATCCTGCTTACCCGTCTCTGTTCAAGGGCCACTCTCTCGTTACCCCAGTATGGCCAGGATTGTGCTGCAGCCACGGCTGCATCGGCGATGTTGGCTTCTTCCTCCAACGCCTTGTACGCCTTGTTCAAAAGAAACGCCTCGACGAAACGGGCGACGTGCATGTTCCAACATGTCAGGGCCATGGCACCATGAGGTTGCGTTTCTGGTTGATAGGTGGCTGCCTGCCCTGCCCTGCCCTGCCCTGCCCTTCCCTTCCCTTCCTTGCCTTGCCCTGCTCTGGCTGTAACCCAGACTTGGAAGCCGTGGGTTTGGCCCTGCTTGACGGCGATCACGCACACTGCTTATTTAGCGTTATTGACATAGTGGCCATGTCTGGACCTTCCTGCGACTCGCCAAAGTCTGACAGTCAGCTTTGTCGTTACGATGCCATCTGCAGGTTTCCTCGGATGAAGCAAATCGCTTGCACTTGCAACGGACACCACAGAGTACGCGCGGCTTGGCATCCTGGCTCGCGGGAATTGCACACCCCCAGACTGCCTTAGCATCCGGACACTATGGCTTCCGACGCTGCCGTTCTAGCCTTTTCCAGGGGCCTGCAACGGGTTGACAACGTGCAGAGCAGAGCTAGCCTTGAGAAAATATGGGAAAGCATTTCGGTGGCTCGTGGAAACGGTCTTGAGAACTGATGAAAGTTGCGGAGAACACTCAATGTAAGCAGCCTGTCTCGATTGCGACTCCCTGGTGCCCAGCTCGGCACTTTCGAACTGTCAAAGCCTGGCTCACCTAACTGCATATACCTGCATCCACACGGCAGGGCAGCATCCGAAGGAGACGTCGTCTAATGGCAACAGTGCGGCGGCTGCCGTTGCTGGTCTCTCCCTTCAAGGTCCCGAATTCAACCATCCAAGAACACCCGGCGAGAAATTTGACCTGGTCCTCAGGGGATGGTGTTACACGACCGTAGACTTGACTGTTTTCGGGCGTCCAGGAAATCTCACGCCCTCGGCTCTGTTATCAACGCAGGACTCAGGGTGACATGGCAGCCAGGTTCGAGCTCTTGAGAGGCCGATCACCATGTCATTTGCTTCGCATTCTGTACCTCGCATCTTTTGTGACAAGCCACGCCCGCTCGACTTTGGAGACGATATCTCACCAACAATGAGGGGTTGACATAGAAGCAGTCGGCCCAACACGGTTGAACGCGGCGAAAGCAGACGACTGCGGTAGCCACCAGCCAACCACTCATTCTACTGCGGTATGCATTCGTCCTGCGGGATGTTCAGCAAGTCCTAGAAGGCGTTCGTCCACTCCCACACACACACACACACACACACATATCGCTCATCAGGCGCCCGTCTCACCATCATCGACAACATGCAGGTCTGCTGCATAGGTTGCCTGCCCTCCCGTTGACGAGATGGGGTGAGGTTGGGGGTCGCAGCCGGCGAAGGGCAAACGTCTAGGCCGCGTGTTCTCCAGGCCCAACCACGAAAGCCCCAATCCCGCTCGCGCATATGATCGCGAACCTCTGAGAGGGTTGCACGGTATCAGAAACGGGCCTCGATGGACGACACCCACACGCGGGTCATGCTTCCTTTCTCACCTTGCCTCTTGCGAGACAAACCCGGCTGGCTCTCTGCGAAAACGAGGAAAAGTGGTAGTCAACACATTGTCTCCAACGGTCACTGGTGTGAAGCTAGGCCTAGTGTATTATGACTACTGATCCCATAAGTCATCTACCATGACACCTCTCGAGGCTACCAAACTACCCGAATTCCAGAGTTCTGCGCCACTAGACGACATTCACTAGCGGGCTGAGACCGTTGGTGGGTTGGAATGCACGCACACGCGCGCACCGTCTTGGCCGCCGTTGGTCTCGTAAGTCTCAGCTTTCTTCCTCGAAGGTGTGTTTTCTCCAACATTCTCTGACATTGGGCGTGGCAAAAGGGGTTCGAAAATTCCTCGTCCCGGTGGCCGACTGGCATTCACTCCCCCTCCAATTCCCTTTCTTCTTCGTTTGCATCAGTCAATTGGCGGTCGTCCGTCTCGAGACCACAACAATTCGCAATCGCCGTACAACTGCGTGTGTTCGTCAGTGGCCTTAGCGGGCAAGCGAGGCGCCACCGTTTCTGTTCAGCTCAAACGAGGCATTCTCGAAATGCATGGCGTGCAGCTCTCTGGCCTGCTTCTCGTGCCATAATGGGCTGTCCACCAGTCTCCCTTCGCCTGCACTCCGCCCCCGCCCCCCCATCCTGTCCCAAAGGAGAGGGACGCAGCTGTGACGGGATGCACGAGTGTGCAGATTCCCGGCCACCATCATTACCACCACCGCCGCCGCAGTCAGACCCCTCCTCAGCACTCACATGGCTTGGTTATTGGACGACGATGGAGGGACGATATCTACACCTGCCTGCGTTCGAGAGCCTACGTCCAGTACTGTCAGCCCAACCATGTGGTTGTTAACCCCTCCTCCTCTCCACAAACCTCGCCAGCCAGTCATGTCACAGGAAGCCCTCATGGCCATCTTAGTCTAGAGGTCATTTTGCTATCTATGACTTCTAGCTCGCCACCAGCTTACTACAGGCACAAATATGGATGCTCGGGCACCACTGTTCTACTATCGCCCTTGGACACCTCTTCCCAATAGGGATATGAAGGTGTGGACGAAGGTGTGACCTGCATCCGACCGGGCTGACCGGACACACCGTGAATCAAAAAGGTAGAGGGCTGACTGTGGCCGGCGCCATATGTTTCTCTTCACCATCAGCCATACCCACCTTCTTCGGAAGAGGAAACAAGTTTGGCTCACCTGGCATGTCTGGGCCCTCATGACAAAACATGACGACGCAAAACCAGGTTTCGCAGTAGCTCAGTTCTGCGGGGCCAGCCTCGTCCACGGGTTTTCTTAAGATTAGAGACCATTGGATCATGCTCTCTACCAGGCGAGCGGGCCAATACGTGGACGAAGGTGTGAAGGCACTTAGTTTCTCCCCTCTACCGTCAGCTAGGATGTCCAATGGACGGCGCTCGTCTCGGTCTGCTGCTGATCGACTTCGGCAATTTCTTTTCGCCGCGTCTTCTGCCGAATCTGCCAGGAACACAACCTTCTATTCGGGATGCGGCAAGGATGCTGTTGGGTGGAAGCAGAAGCTTGCTTCTTGGCTTGCTGGGCTGAGAGATCCAGTGATTCACCGACCGGCTGAGCGAGCATGCGCTGCTAAAATTTTACTTGCTTTTTTTTCTTCTCTGTCCCTGGCATTGATATCGGATGCTGTGGTACCGGAAATATTCATGATCAAAGACTGTTGAGTTCTACGGTACTTGAGAAACTTGCCATGCTCCTTCACCGAGGAGGCCGGGCTGGCCGAGGGCGCAGTGGCAGATGTTGAGGTCCAATCGATGACCCGTCCATCTCCCGAAATGCTGGGCCTAGAACATTGCTCGTCTGTCTTGGATGGTGCGTTATCTCAGCCATGGCTAGAGGAATCTACGCTGATCAGGTTCGAAAAAGCCCCCCCTGAACGTTCTACGGATATTAAACCGGCCGCTTGCTTCTTTGCTGATCTTTTCCACATGGGTAGACGCGGGTGTAGTATTCTTCGGTCTCCATTGGCTGAAGTTGCGCCGACCGATTGAGAAACATGGGAGATGAGCTGTGTCGGAAGCTATACTCCCCCGAAGAATTTTTGGGTTCTGGCAACGGTTTCTCTAGGTCATTGGAATTGCACACCAAAGGGGTTAAGGTTTGTGAGGAACGACGGAGAAAAAAACAAGCAACGAGAGCGAGACATTCCATGCGACCATCAGCCCGCAAAATGAGGGGTGCAGCAACGGAGGCTACACCGGTGAGGGACCGGGCTTTCTTTTTCCTTGGCTGTTGTTAGCCGGTATGGCGAGCTCCGGCGCGCCGCGCAGTGCTCCACACCGGTGGACATGGGGAAGGTCTGTCCCCAACTTGGACGGGAGGCGGCAGCTTCGGTCGGAGCACGGCGGCGCGTCGCTCGCCTCCTTGCTTCTCGGTCTGCCGGGGCTGGTCGCAGCGGGCGGGGGGGCCCAAGCGGTGCGTGCGAGCTGCCCGCCCGCCCGCATTCCCTTCCCTTCCCTTCCCTTCCCTTCACGATGGAGTCATCATCTACATGCGAGGAGCCGCCTGAGATTGGTGATACCGGTCAGGTCTGGCGCGGGGTTCTTGATAAAAAACAAAAGTGAGATGTGAGGAAATACGTCGGTAGGCGGGTGCCAAGGGGATACGAAGGCTTTCGTGGGAACGGACAGGCTCCATCGTTCGTCATGTCAGTACCCTCTCGATGAAGCGGAGAAAGAAGAAGGCATGTCACGGCCAGGGACATATCGGTGACCATGCCGAAGTTCTTTTCAGGATATCTAGTTGATGTAATCGATGTTTCCTTGCAGATTGCCTCGTTCGCGTAAGGTGCGGACTCGCTAGCCACTCCTCGGAGAAGCTATGCTTGCCATGGAGAGGCTGCTTCCGAGGGTTTGCATGCTGTGTGATTCTTGCCATTCTTGCGAAGCATCTCTTCCTATTGTGGAGATCAATCTATTGAAGCATCACTATGACGACGACACAAGATGGGGGCGGGGAGACATCTTCGGCGAGCAGCTTCTACAGGCCCGGCAGACGATGCTGGCATAGTTCGAGCAGGCAGGCATGCCATCGTGTGCAGATCATCGTTTCCTCGCCAGGATACTCAAGACAGAGAGCATAGTAGAACGCTTCTCAGGATGAGCATGATCACACAGGCGATACTAGACAACTTGGCATGTCGCACCACGCCGCTGGTTGCACGAACACAAGACCTGACGGTGGGTTGACAAACCCCGTGTCTCTTCGTTGCAGCCAGCCGCCGGTTAACGCGCCACGATCATGCAATCGTCGGGTTTTGGCCGTGCGGTTTCGTCATGTGCCGTGTTACGTCTTTGTCTTGGGTGTCTCGCCGTCGTCCGGGTCGATGGCAATGTCTGGCCTGTCGGGGAACCATCTGTTGGTCAAGGTCTCAGTACCACCACGCACATGGGGATCGCGATGTTTTCCAGAGGCCGAGGCATGCCGACACCTGGCGAAACCCGATGGATGCTCTTGGAGGTACAATTCTGGCATCTGGGGATGAAGACTAGATCGGTGTTTCAACCTCAGTGATGCCCTTTGTCAAGATGACTTTCGTGCAGGCAGGGCATGATATGCTTCATAGAAGAGTCGTTTTTGATTTGGTGTTGGACTACCGATCAGTGCATTCGCAAGTGATCGACTCAAGCTGATTGTCTTACAGGAGCTCTCTGCCAGCCGTAGCTGGCGCGATTGCGGTTTGATAATCTTCCGTCATCCTCTGCCATTGCTTCTAAGCCAGAACTTAGAGGCATCAAGTACAATAACAGTACGGCTGATTATCTCACTGCACTTTGGCTTTCTTGGTCGCGACTGTGGAGATGACGCTACACGCTCAACTTCTACTGGCAAAGGCGTCGGTGGTAGGCTTTTGAATTTGTGGTTTCTGTGAAATGTGAGCGTCAATCTGGTGAAATCGAAGTGCTACATGCAGAGGAATCAGGTACAACAGCAAGTGAATGCCGAGCTTTGAACAATCGTAGACATGGGGAGGCCATAATGGGGGCAATAGTGTGGTGAGGAAGAAAACAACGACGCCGTCTAATGAGCCCTGTTAGGCGTGAAAACACTCGAGTCTTACTAGTAATGGCTCTCGATAAACATAGCTGCTTCTAGCCGTCCCGACAACAAAGAGGCTGTAGAGAAACAAACCTCTCCTTTCAAGCAACAGAAGACTTCTTGGGGGCCGAAAGACGCAACTGGCTTACGTCTGGGTACGGAGATAGTAGTCTAGATACGGAGTGAATGCAATTAGAAGACATTTACTAGCCGCACCGAGTGGTCTGACTACATTGAGAAAAGACATAAGTTACGAGATATACCAGGCAATTCCTATTTTAGAAAGGGCTAATGTACGATGGTCTTCGCTGGAAGGAAGAAAAGCCATACCTTCAAAGTCTACAAACCTACCGTGAATGATATGAACCCAGTACGAATGCAGACTCATCGTTGGAGATAGCTTCGCCGTAAAGAACAGGGTAAAAGATTAGAGCGGCGACTCGCTGTTTATGTCTACAGTTGGGCTGGAAAAGTCGGCTTCTGGGGGCCTTTCAGTGACGCGGACGAATGTTGAGTAAGGAGACAACGCGTACTTCAATATTCATATGCCAGAGGAAATTTGTAACGAAGTGTCAGTAGAAATTGGCGACATCCGAGAGGTAAGGAGGGAATCTTCGCCGTTGCAACGAGGCAAGAGACTTCAAGTCAACGACAGTGGTAACAAGCATGATGATTCTAATTGAGAACAGCCTACACACGCTGTGACAAAAATCGCGAAAAGTCGGTTGAAGTCAAAGCCAGATGGGATCGGACTAGTATCCCCGTAAATTTGAGTTTCCCCCGACATTTCACAATAATCTTGAAGCTGTTGGAGATCGCCGCGTCGAAAATGCCAGGAAGATCACTCTGAACGCTGTTCAGGGATCAGTTTCTGAAGTTAACAGTACCGTGCAGATGGGAACTCCGGGATCAGACACAAAACCAGAAGCACTAAATGAGATACCTGCTAAAGCCCTGGTAACCTCATCCTATTCAACGGGTCAGACTCAACCCTAGCATCCGTGTCTCGTCAGCGCCCGACGATGGGCGTAGTAATCGCTAAAGAAAGCTTTCTAGAAAAGCTTTAAACTAAGCTACACGATGTCTTGTCGCCTTCCCGATACATCTGTAGAGTTGAGAAGTTCGTATCTGTTGGCAGACTAACCTTTAGACCCTGACCCCTGAGAACTGCCAGCGACTTGGCACAACAATGTCAATTTAAGCGTAAGCTTTATACACTAGCCCATGCCAATAAGCTTACATTCGTGAATTGCTACCTGCAGGGGCACTGGTGTGTAAGACTGTTTCAAAACTTTGATCATTTCTGGACGTATCTGCCTTTTGTCTATGAGCGCCATCCAACCTAGGTATATCCTCCTCTTATCATCAAAAAGAAGCCGAATGAATAGCACCGTTGATGAACAGACCCATGTCCCTCTATTGCGAAAGTTTCCACACTCGCATGCTGACCGCTCGTGAGCCACGAGAAGCATCCAGGTTCTGCCCCCAAGACGATGCGCCATACCCAGGAAAGGCCTAATGTCGGTTCGCCGACCGGGCCGCTGTCATTGAAACTCACCAGAACCATTCCATGCTAGTAAACGCTGCCCCTGATGCTCCGGTCTTCCTTTTCAGCACGAGCCAGGTCATCATCGTCCGCTTCGGAACCCAGGTCGCTGCTGTGGGCGTCACCGAGGCGATTCGCGCGTGCCCCTCGCCGCATGCCCTCCTTCTTTAACAACTCTTCTTCCTTCGTCTGTGCTATGCTCCCATTCGTTCTGCTGTCGACAACGCCGTTGCCACATCCGTTCGTACCGTTCGCACTATGATCGATCCCATTGGTGACCGCCGAGGCCTTCACTTTAGACATGACAACAGCAATCTGTGGTCTGTGGCTATCCTCCTCCGATGAATCTGTGTCACTACCTGCCACGGAGGTGCGTCCAGAAAACGTGCCGCCGAAATCACGGCCAGCATGGAGGTGAGGCGAAATCATGCTGCGAAGACGGTCTTCAGCGGAGATGAAGGATGGAGTGCCATCCGGAGACGACACTACCTCTTGGCGGGATCGGCTAACGTCGATCTGTGGGGGTCGGTTATCGTTGTCCTCGTCAGAGCTGTAGCCCTGTTCGATTCGCTTCGTTCTCCGGCCAGGCGTGGGTGACTGGTGGCGGGAGTGGCCGTTAGCAACACCGTTACCGATTGCTGCAGTCTCATCCCTCTGGCGGAGGGCGTCTAGATCTTCGCGTTTCTGGTAGTGGCTTTTGTGGTTGCATCCGTTAGGACAGCCACCCCAGCGACGCGTCACAATGAAGGTCTTACTGCGCTCTAGAAGAGTTGACGCCTTTGCGTCTTTGGGCGACTTTTCTTGGTTTCCCTCAACCTCAGTCTTTTCCTTCTCTTCTTTTTCCTTGAGCTGCGCCCGTTCCTTACGCAGGTCCGACCATGTTCGGAGCTTGTTCTCGAGGATGTATTTGCCGCTTTCTTCCTGTTTGCGCATAATGAGGAACTCGCAGTGATTGACATTGCGCAGGTCTTCGAAATACTCGACGGTAAAGTGATACCACTTCATCAGGAAGACACGGGACATGAGGCCATGGGTTACTACATATTGTGGGTTAGCTTCTTTATTACGACCGCTGGTCTGGAGATTTACCGAGCACGCAAACGCTGGCAAAGTCATTTTCCCCGAACTGGCGCCACAAACTCTCGTTGAAGCCGCTAACTCTGTCGTAGGCGTCTGCAGCACTCTCGCCGTTGGGGATGCGGTAGAAGAAATGACCGTAGTCTGCCCTCTCCTGCCACATGCGCTCCATCTCGGCGGAGCAGGGCTGGAAGTTTCCAAAGTCCTGCTCGCGCAGGCGGGGCTCTTCGTAGACCTTGATATTGGAGCGCTTGAATGGTGAGGGGTCTTCTTCGTCCGACGTTAGCGTGGAGAGGATACCCTCTGTCGTCTCGCGGGTGCGGCGGTAGGGGGATGTGAAGAAGTGGAGGGTATCGTCGGCTCGTAGAAGCTTGCGCAGCCGGCGGCCAGCGTCGAGGGCCTGTTGCCAGCCATCTTGTGTCAGCTTCACACGATGGTCAGGTATCGTCTGGTGGATGTCGCGGTTCTCTGTTCAGCGGGCTTTGATTAGCAATCCGGTGGCGCACACACATCTCGGACGGAGAGAGGTGACATACTGTTGCCCTCTGACTGGGCGTGTCTGATGAGAATAATAAGTCTCGGCTTCGCCATGTTGTCAACTTTTGACAGCTCGTGGTTTCGCAGGATTGGTAAAGTGTCGCCTGGTGTCGTTGGAGCGAACGTAGAGGCGTCGGTGCGGCGATCACCAAATGATGTAGTAGGATGAAGGAGTTTCTTATGGCCGGGGTATCATTCACGGAGTCGAATAAGGGCAACAGAATTCAGCCGCAGGTCGCAGAAGAGTAGCGTTGAGAACCTTGTTGACCGGGAAGAGTGAGGAGAGGAATGAGGCGGGGCAGGAGTTTGGCGGATGAGAGGAAAACCTTAGGAGGGGCTGCCGTTGTATTTGTATCGCCTTATGCCAACCTTAACCTTACGGACATTGACTGAGAGGGGTGGTGCTTGCTTGGACAATGCGTCAACGTATTGTCAACCAACAGGTCTTGAGAGGTTGAAATGGGATGAGTTTAATTTAGGTACAAGATACGTAAAGCGTAGCAAGGAGTAGCTAAGAGTCACAAGATGGGATTGCGTGTGGTGTGTGCGGGTGTGCAAGTGTAGCAGTACGCAGTTCAGGTGTTGGTTGTGTGATGGCGACAAGAGTGAGGTGGCTCTTTTTGACAGTCGCCTCCTGTCAGGCACTAATTGCTGCTGCACTGTACATCAATCGTTGGCGTCCTTCTTGCGTGCCCCCTTCCGTGTGACAGGTATTTTTGGTTCCCGTCCGCCGCCCGGTGGCATGGTACCCGACTTGTGCCACCACTTACTCCATACATGTCGGCCGGTCGTAATTTTTCTGGCATGCTACGGAGTAATGAGTACGGATGCACTACTTGCCCAGCAGCAGAAACGTCCAAAGGACCCCTCGTCCCACTGAGCGGCGGCTTTTTTTGGCGGGCTTGTCTTCACTCTTCAATCTGAAGCCCTGTCTTTCCGGGGACAGGCATCGGGCATCTCCTCTGTGTCCATCCTTCCCCTGCTTTCCCTGCTGCGGCGGCGGGGCACATCGGGGCATCCCAACACGCCAACGGGCCAACCAGACGTCAGAGACAATACCTTTGCAGGCCCAGCAGCCGCCTTGAGACAGGGACTTCGTAGCCCCTGATTGGCGCACTGGCCCTCCGATAAGCGGCGAGGCTGCTTTACCTTACCCCCACCCTGCCAGTGGCACGGCGGCACTTGCACTGCGCGCATGCAAATTCCCATCAGCTTTTTTTCCCCCTTAGTCTTACGCCGCTCTTGCTCCCTCTGCTGTCGTTTGTCGACGTCGACGCTCCAGTCATATTGCAGCAAAAGAGCAACCCAAGCGGAAAGACGAGGTCTCTCAGTGGACTGCTCTGCTCACAGGGTCCCACACATCCGTCTCTTAGGCATTCGGTTCTTTTCGTTCACTTGCTGCTGCTCGACATCCTGTCCAGCCCAGTGCAGC
The DNA here is from genome assembly GCA_014705045.1 of Colletotrichum theobromicola. Taxonomy (NCBI): domain Eukaryota; kingdom Fungi; phylum Ascomycota; class Sordariomycetes; order Glomerellales; family Glomerellaceae; genus Colletotrichum; species Colletotrichum theobromicola. The sequence continues at coordinate 48,575 of JABGLZ010000913.1, read as the reverse complement.
CCCGTTCTGCGCCTGCGCCATCTGTCGCAAATCAACGACTTTCTGCGCGTGCCCTTCATCATAGACGCGTGCCTGGAACCGCCCATTCCCGCAACGCCGCACCGTCATTCGACAACGTTCCCCACCGAACCCACACCATTCCGCATGCTTCTCAGCCCTTTCCATCCTTTCGTCGTCCACTTACGCGAGGAAACATACGAACAACAGCCGCCGCCGCTACCCCGGAACTCTCCAACAAGCTTAGCCGCCGTCCGCTCCAACACAAAGTGCCACCTCCAACAACGTGCCAAGCACGACGACCGATAATCACTTTCCTCTTGTGTCTTCAGCGCGACGGCTCTTATTCTTGCGGAATTTCCACCCGCCCTATCGCACCAACACAAGAATCCAGACGGATAAACAAACAAACCAAACGAAGCATCCATCTCTCGCGCCCGGCCGACTGCATAGCAGATCTCTGCCTGGTTGCCTCCCAGCGCCGAATCAGACCATTCCTGACCTGGTCTCATCCCACAATCATACGACCCAACCTCAACGTAACGCGCCATCTTTCGCTGGACCATCCCCAACACCCCGCAGATACCACTACCGCCTTCGCAAATCTCCCACATCTCTCTCCCACCTGCCAAAGCACCAGCAGCAATCATGTCTGGCGAGGGCCCCGAGTCCATCCCCACCTCCGCCGACCCGCGCAGCCGGCGCCCGGTCAAGAAGCGCGCCCTCACCCCGGTCACCGAGCACGCAAAGCAGCTCGACGCCCTCTTCTCCAAGCCCGACCAGGAAATCCGCATTCCCCCACCTCCCGGTGCCGTCGCCAAGCGCGCCGTCAACGCCCCGCCCGAGATCGTGACCAACGTCCAGGGCTCCAGCGCCGGAGCCGGCTCGGGCGAGTTCCATGTCTACAAGGCTAGCCGTCGCCGTGAATACGACCGACTACGTGCCATGGACGAGGAGGTGAAGCAAGAGAAGGACAACGAGGAGTTTGAACGTCAAAAGGCCGAGCGCGAGGCCAAGGACGAGGAGCGCACTCGCAAGAACAGGGAGAAGAGAGAGAAGAAGAAGAAGCAGAAGGGCAAGAAGGGTCCCGCTGCAGCTGGGCCAAAGACGCCGGCCGCGCCAAGCGGTGGTGCTAGCAAGCCGACTTTGGCGGAAACATCTACAACCAAGGAAGACGGCGATGCCAAGGAACACAGGGACGGCGGTGGAAACATGGAGTCAAAGACCACTGGTACAGCTCAGCCAGCCGGTCTCGTCATTCACGACGACGACTGATTCATCCATGAGGTTCATGGGCTTGAGCTTTAAGATTGGCTTGGCACCCCCAAAAATAACTTCAGATCAAACGGGTGGGTCCAGGATTGACAGACTGTGCAGTGACAGCAGACACAAACAGGCAGAGCCCCGATCAAAGCATCAAAGCTTTTTTAGATGCCTCGAGAACGTCGTCGTCTAGGTATTTCTAATCCCATGTCTATGCCTTCGTATAGGGTATGGCTTAATTCCTTTTCCTTCATCATCTCCTCCCGTCGCAACACTCGTAAGAGCTTCCCACCATCACCAGAATACCAGCCGACTGACTTCTTCAGGTCATCTTATTCGTCACCACCACCATGCAGGCCGTTGCCTACTTGCGCGGCCTTCCTCGCGCTGCAAATATCGTCGACTCTAAGAAGCAGGCAGGCGGCCTGGTAATCGTGTTAGTTGATGTGCTGTAAAACCTTGTAATGTTTCGTAGATGTAAACCACGTACCTCGACAGCCGTCTTGATGCTCTGCAACTTGATAGCCTCCGGCTCCCAGACGCCGTATTCCTTCATGTCCGCAATCACACCGCTGTCTCCGTTGATACCCCAAGAGTGCTTGCCCTCGGCGTGCTTGGCACGCAGATCCGTCAGTACTCTGACAGGGCTAGCACCGGCGTTCTGCACCAGGGTACGGGGGATAACCTCGAGCGCGTCAGCGACGGCCTTGTACGGCCACTGCTGGACGCCCTCGACACCCTTTGCGAGCTGGCTCAACCGCACAGAGACGGCCATCTCGGTCGCGCCACCGCCGGGGGCAAGTCTGGGGTTGAACATGACGTTACGGGCGACGCCCATGGCGTCCTGAAGGTTACGCTCAATCTCGTTCAGCACGTCCTTGGACGGGCCTCTGAGGAGCACTGTACAGGCCTTAGGGTTCTGGCACTTGGTAAGGAAGGTGAAGTACTCGTCGCCAATCTTCTCAATCTCGAACAAGCCGCAGAGAGTGCCGACATCCGAGTCCTGGAGGTCATCGACACGGTTGACGATGGTGGCGCCTGTGGCTCTGGCTATTCTGTTGTTGTCCGTCTTGCGGACACGGCGGAGCGCGGTAACGTTGGCCTTCACGAAGTAGTGCTGGGCGAGATCTGCCACATATTAGCCATTACCACTACCCCCTGAATCCCGCTTCTTGAGATTGCGTACCTGAAACACCCTTCTCCGTGATGACCAAGTCAGGCTTCAGAGCGAGAACGGCCTCACACATGGCCTTCACCTGCTCTTCCTCGATCTGCAGGATACGGTTCCAGTCCTCCTCCTTGGAAATCTCGATGTTGGTTTGCGACTCGCCCTTCTTGTACTCCAAGGGGCAGTCGAGGAGGACGATTCTGGGGTTCTCTATTCTCCGGCGCATCTTGGGGTGGGTGATGTCCTTGTTCAGCATAACACCGTCCAGCACTCTGCTGTCCTCGATCTCGCCGCCGGGAACCTTTTCCACACGCGCGTAACGCTTGATGTCGACCTCGGTCTTTCCGTTGCCGGCCTCCCACGTGACGGTGCGGACCGCCTTCAGGGCGAGGTCGCACATCAGGTCTGACCATCTCGAGACGAACTTGGTGCCTATAGAAGAGGAGATGAGGCCGCGCATGGCCTTGTCGTCGTTGACGTCGATAGGGAGGGAAATGTCGTCAATGATCTCGAGGGCGTCCTTCAGCGCGCGGCGGAAGGCAGCGATGATCTGGACGGGGTGGATGTTGCGCTCGAGCTGGGGCAGGGACTGGGCGAGGATTTCACCAGCTGGAAGTGTCAGTTACCCTTGCTTCATAAGCAGTATTGATGGTGCACGCGGCTTTCGTAGCTTTGCTCACTTACCCATGATAATGACCGTTGTGGTGCCGTCGCCAACTTCCTCGTCTTGTGTCCGGCTGAGCTCGATCATGCTCTTTGCTGCGGGATGGGAGACCTCGATTTCTCTGAGGATGGCGTGGCCATCGTTGGTGAGGACGATACCTCCCATAGGGTCCAAGAGCATCTTCAACATGGCCTTGGGGCCGAGGCATGATCGAATAATGTCGGCGACGCTGGGAACGCGGGGTCAGTTGATTCGTACGGCAATGAAATGGAACAGAACGGACATACGTCTTAGCGGCAGCGATGTTGGACAGCTGGGCCTTGCGACCCGTCTGCCGCTCACCGCTATTGGTGTCTACGGAGAGAGATATGGTCAGCATCACCACGTAGAATGGGAGGTAGCTCATTGAGCTCGGCGGGAAGAGGGGCTGTAGTACTCATAACCAGCACAGGGGCTTGCATGATGGGCGACAGCAAATTTAGAAAGATCTGATGGGAAATCCGAGTCGTCCGTAGGGGATGTTTCGGCGAAGTACTTCACCGTTGCAAGGGAAATCGTGGAGATGGCGGGGGTATTGCTGCTGCTCCTCAAGGCACTGCGCTTCTAAAAAGTTCGCTGGGCGGGTTTGTTTTTTGGCGGGATGAAGCTGGAGCACGGCGGAACCTATTTTCCGGCGGCGTTCACCGAGTTTCACCTGGCTTCTAACGCATCACACCGGTGCGACCCACTTTCTTTAGCTTAAGGTAAACTATAAGTACGTACTTGGGTCGCATAGGCGCATAGGCTCTCTAGGTATGAGCTCCCACTTCAACCAGTCTCGCTTCACACCAATCACTACACCGTTGGAAAACAGACGCATACCCGAAAAATTTATTGACGCTACTTCTCGTAAGAAGACCGTTAATAAAGCTACTAGCTCCTCGCTATCCTCCTGTCAAAATCAAAAAGGGCTGCAGATAACGCCGATTATCACAGACGCCGCCTTTTTGCTTAATTTTAAAAAAGGTTTCGGTCCCCCCTCCAATGGAGCCCCGTCGTCCATGATACCAAGTAATGCAAGTCTACATTAGAACTTCATGTTGAAGCCCAGAACTTCCTGGACCGTAGCTCGCATAGCTCGAGTATCCCCTGACCGACTGAGCACTCGATCTCGCCCGAACATGTCGAGGAATTTGTGCCGGGACCTGGACGAAAGAAGGATCTCGTGAAAGATCTCGAGCCGCAATTCTTGCTGGAACATCAATCCAATCGTCTTTGAAAACGATATCCACCACGCAGCTATCTTTCGCCATCGACTGCTGAAGAGATATCCACCGCAGCCTGTTCTCCTGTGCGGCATGACCAACGCGCTCCCAAAACTCCTCTTTCCGCTTAACCTTGGTTTCGGCTTTGACTCTTCTGTCTGTTTCCTTCCAGGGAAGGCCGGGCACTGTGGCTGTCGTGAAAAAGTCTTCTGCTATCTGGTGCCTCGGAATTTGGTCTACTTTCGACTGGGTCACGAAAATGGGAATGCCGTCTCTGCTCATCTTCAACCTCAATCTTGCTGATTCCTCTGGCACATGGCGTGAGCCGTGGGAGGAACTCCATAAATCGCCAGGAAGGGGGTCCGTCGCTTGACCTTGAGCGTTTTCATGGGCTATCTGATGTTGCCAAGGATGTGGCATCACAGTCACCTTGTCGACTGGTACCGCAATCTTGATAGTAGAAAGTGGCATCGGATCGAGGTCGAGGGGGACCGGACCATCGCTGAGCACCAATGGCCTGGATATCTCGATGCAAAGCCATCGACGATTCGTTCCCATGGCGTCAGTTCTTTGGCAAGGTTTAGTATCAATTCAACATGAGAGGGGGGGTTGACTCACATTTCAAAATCATCCATGAATATCGGGTGGTTCTCTTCATGTCCAAAGTACATCTCCGTACTAAGACGCTCCTGGTGTTGTTGAGTGTTTTCAGGACTCAGTGGCGGACCGAAATCTTTGTGTCGAGCCTTATCCTCTTTCTGAAAATGGATTGAGTGTATGGTACGCCTTCGATATCCGTTGGTCTCTTTGGATCTTTCCTGAAAAGCACTGAAGTTCATGCTCATTTGCCTCCCTCGTGGGCCAAGTCTCCACTCAACATCCATGACTTGGCCCGGTCTTCGTCGACTCGTCGTTCCCTGTATATTGTGAGGATACTCGTTGAATGCGGCGAGCGCTGCATTCAGTCGGCGCACACTTCCTTGTCTTGATTTATGTTAGTGGGAGACTTCCTTCCAACACTCGAAACGTTCTCCTTTACTTACACAAATGGAAGCCTTGCCTGGTAGTGACGAATCTGTTTGGCGCATATCTGTTTTCTGTTGAGGCCCAGGTCCCCCTTTTCATCATATACGTTTGGCTGGTTTACGAGCCCCAGCGACACAACCTGCTGTGTAGCACTCGCATCAATAGCCTCCTGGTGAAGATCGTAGGGAATTCCTAGAGTCCAATCAATTGATCGAATGTTATCGATTGCGATGACATCGTTGGGGGATTCGTTTTTATAGTAATCCCGGTCCCGGCGGTGGAGTGCCTCAAATTTCGCTCTTCGCTGCAAGCCAGCTTTGAATCCTGTGAAAAGCTTTTCCAGTACGCTCGCACCAGGATCGAAGTTAGACATCTTTGAAAGTTCAGCGCCTGCCTTGCTAGTGATCTCGACACCTGCTGGGTTCCTGGAGAGCGAGATTGTCCCTGAATGTGCAATTAGTGGAAGGAAGGCTAGATGCTCAAGCGTACCGCCTTACGGTGAGAAGATAAAGAGGGGAAGAGTCTTAATTTTCCAGGCGGAGAAAGCCCATCTAATGTATCCAAGATCCGTCAGAACCTTTCTGGGAAAAAACGTCTTAGGAAGCTTTGTGGTTCAGAAAGGTACCTGTGTTTGAGTTGGAGAGTCCCATGGTAATGGTCAGTTGCCAGCTGGCGCCTGATATCGTTTCGCGGTCTGCTTTTCGCACGGAAGAGCGCGTTCTCGATGATTCACCAGAGTTTTCGTTACGGGATCTCTTTCTTGATATGTCAGGATATTCGGGTGCAGGTCTCTTGCGTCCTCGAACACAACGACCTGCCATGCCGCAGACGCCCAGATTGGCCTTATAAATGTGAAAGATCGATGCAAAGCTTGGCTGGAAATGAAGTAGACATGTAAGAAAACCAAAAGACCGAGATTCCCCTTTCGTGATAGCAGAAGAAGATGACCGATCAACAGTTCCCACGGAAGGTGGCGTTGGGACGTTGGTTTCGTTGCAAGAGATACTTTCGAGAGATACTTTTGTGGTAGGAAGAGGCTGCGGCCGACGTTTAGTAGCTCTCGTTCCTTGTTCAGGTGAAGTGATGCGGATCAAAATTCTGGAAGCAAGGCGATAAAGATATTTCGTTCGAAGCTTCGAAGTTAAGGCAAGAGCTGTTCTGGTGTGGGAGGTTCTGGAGCAGACGGCAGTCCATCCTAGTCAATTAGGCAGAAAGAACGATGTTAAGGTAGGCAAAGGTGAGACTAGGCATAGTCTCTTGAGGAAATAGCGTCAGATGCCAGGGCAGGGTCTATCTGAGAGAAGCCGATCCTACAAATGAAAGCAGGTACGCCTCCCTCGAAGCGTTTTGGGAAGGGGCCGGGGGTGGGGGGTCAATGGGAACTCACAGAGATATGTATCAGCTACATCATCGTCAGATTTCTGATGTTGGTTTGTATCTTCCGAAGGCATCAAAAACCTTTTAGTGAGAACACGTGTAGCAGAATTGTGGCAGAAAGCGTATTCTTGATTGGGACGCCAGTAGACAGATATATGCATCAAACCGCCCGTTCCCCCCCTGCGGTTGTGACTTCGACCACTCACACTGAAACTCTCCAAGAGGATCTTAGATACTAGACCTCAAAATCGAATATGCGTCATTACCTTGGTGACGATCGAATTGTGAAAGAACCATATACATTCGTCACCAGTGATCTAGGGTAGCTGCCCAATGGCGCATGAGAAGTGAACCTAACGTAAAGTCCTAAACCAGCCCGTCCATTCCCGCCAAATGGAAGCCCTCTTTGCTAAGGGCGCTTCTCTATCATGGTATCCGCCTCGAAGCAGTAGTACTTGGTGCGCAAAAAAGACACCACTGATTATTCATGCTAACCCAATTCAATCGTATCCCGTGAAACGCCAACCCTATCCTTATGACGCATGCCCTTCCAATGTCATTCCTTTTTGTTTGAAGTGTAGAATGTCGTTACTTATACTTTTCGCCGCAGGTTACAAGTTGTAGTCTACGCAATGACTCCTTCCTCGTCATTTGTCCTTTCTCTTAAGTTTACTCAGAAGAACTTGGACATAGCTCTACTGAGATCGATGAAGTCCACCGGCTTTGTGACATAGTCACTGAACCCAGCTGCCACGCACTTATCCTGAACGTCGGACATGACATTGGCCGAAAGCGCAATAATGGGCAGCTTCTTGAATCCTCGTTCCTTCTCCCACTGACGTATCTCCCGGCAAGCTTGGTAGCCGTCTTTGCGTGGCATATGTAAGTCGCACTGGTTGATTGGTTAGTGATCATGTCGACTTGCTGATGTGTAGGAGAACTTACCAGTATCAGAGAAAAGTAGCTGTGGGAGCGAGAGAAGACCGTCTCGGTACACTCGGCTCCGTCTGCTACAACTTCGACTTCCACGCCGACCTTCTTGAGATACTTCTTGAGGACCTTTTGGTTGACAGGGTTATCTTCTACCAGCAGCACCTTATACCCCTTGTTGCCCATACGTTTCTCGATTTCCTGGTAGCTGGCCTTCTGAGTTTCCACCATGCGTTGTGCTGTAGACCTATTTCGGTCGATGCTAAGATCGCGAACCTTGTCCGGATCGAAGATGACAGCAAATCTGGACGGTTTGACCGGCTTGTAAATGAAGGTAACCAGGTTCTCAGACACCAGCTGCTCATACTTTGTTTCAGTTGCCAGTTTCATTACCGCCTGTCGCTGAACCGAATCGGACAAGATCAGTATCGTCGTATTACTAATAGTCGTAGACTTCGTTATTCTTTCCATCAGTCCGATGATTTCTTCAGGCGAGGGTAGGTTGAGAACGATGTGCGTGAAATTGATAGACTCATCTCCTCCCAGGAGGCTTTGCGCTTTGTCCACTGAATCAAGAGCCGTGATTTGATGAGGCACATCCTTTGGAAGGGTCGTCTCAATGTGTTGCGCCGTGGCCTCGCGGCTGTGAGTTTGCGGACAGATGACGAGAATCGAGTACATGGGAGGTCTGAAGTCCTCCAATTTGGCGGGCTTGGATGTCTCTGGGGTCGGTGTCGTACCCGGTGATGATTCGCTGAGAGGGAGCTCAAGCTTCATCTCTGATAGGTCTTGGCCGCTCGCCCTGGCGGCTTCACTGAAGTGTACGAGACCCACGTTGATTGAAGAGACGGATGTGCGCTCCGTTACGTGGGAAATATTCGAGCGAATCGAAGGATCAGAGCTTCCACTAGATGCGAGAGCTGGCGAAACGAACTCCGCATCAGTGCTCGGGCTCGCACCTGATGTGGCTTTTGCTGCAGGCGAAGCTTTTACGGCGGGGCGAAGAACGGTGACCTCTTCAGGAGCTTGAACGACGGGTTTGAATGCTTCGGGGCCGATCGGACCGTCGGGATGATCAGCAGAGGTTGGGAGGGCAAACTTGGCGGTGAACGTGAAAGTTGAGCCTTTGCCGGGAACCGCAGTGCCCTCCATCTTGCCACCGTGAAGCTCCACTAGCTGTCGCGAAATAACCAACCCAAGACCACTGCCTCCATGCTGTCTGGTGCTGCTTCCATCGATTTGGCTGAAGGGCTTGAAGATCAGGTCCGCTTCCTCTTTCGTGAAACCTCGCCCGGTGTCGATGACTGCAAATTCTAGCATGATCTCGTCGTTGGAGAGCGCCGACTTTGTGTTGGTAAAGATCCTACATCGGCTGAACACCTCACCCTCGGCAGTGAACTTAATGGCATTCCCAATGACGTTGAGGAGAACCTGACGGATGCGAACTTTGTCGCCCTTAACCCAAGCAGGAACGTCCTCCTCGACAATGTAGTTGAGCTCAAGTCTCTTGGCAATCGCCATGGTGGACACCAGCTCATTGACATCTTCAATCAAGGAGCGCGTGTGGAACCATTCGTATTTGAGCTTCATCATGCCGGCATCGACCTTGGATAAGTCCAAAATGTCGTTGATGATCATGAGGAGGCTGTTGGCACTCGTTTGAATGGTATTTGTGTAGTCACGCTGCTCCTCATTCAAGGTCGTGTCCTGCAGAAAACTGACCATGCCAGAAATTCCGATCAATGGGGTGCGAATCTCGTGCGACATGTTGCTCAAGAATCTGCTCTTTGATTCCATGGCTTCTTTGAGTTTGGCTTCTAGGAGCTTGTGATCGTTAATGTCCGTAGCGGAGCCAAAATATGAGCTCGCTCCGTTGCCGAAATCAATGTTGTCAATCTCGACGCATCGAATCAGATGCCACCTGTATTCTCCGTTCCGGGATCGTAATCGCACCTCGGTCGTGTAAGACAGTCTGCCGTTGCTATCGGTGGTTACCTTGATAATTCCTTTCCTCGCCAGCTCCGTGAGATCCGCGGTGGGCATCTCGTATACCGAACTGCTGCTCGAGCTGTTATTTCGAGAAAGCGCTTGGTGTATTCCTCTGATGTTAGTCTCCATCAGATTTTGGCCCTTTGAGGGCGCATTCAAGCTCGTGAAAGCAGCCTCGAACGACGCAGCTTCCTGTTGACTCTTTCGATCGAATTTTGCTGGAAAGGGCGTGGGCGGCCGGTCCGTGGGTATTTGGCACTTCGCCAAATCATCGGGATGCACGAAGTCCATGAAGCCGAGGCCAAGTGAATCTTCAAAGCTTTGACCTGTGTATGAGAGCCACTGCTCGTTTGCGAATGTGATGCCTTCATCTTCGGTAGCTGTGAAGATGATTTGGGGGATGAGGTTTGCCAACAGTCTGTGCTTGGCCTCTGATGCCTCAATCTCTTCTTGACGCGCGGCTTTGAGTTCTGCAATATGTTGGTCGTGAATATCCATGTAAGATCCAAGGAATTGCATCATTACTCCGCGCTTATCACGGGAAGCCACAGCTCGGGCGTAAAACCATCGATAAGCGCCGTCGAAGCGCCTTATGCGGACTGTTCTCGAGAATTGCTCTCCCGTACGCAATGAGTGGCCCCAAGCTTTCAAGTACTCATCCCTATCATCAGGGTGGATGCTGCCCCAAGGGTCAGCAGCGAGGTCGGTCACTGTTTGTCCTCGATACGTTAGGTAGCGACTGTTGACCCAGACAATCTCGCCAGTTTGGGGCAGAGATACGAACACATGCGCTGGGAGGGAGTCAAGGATGAGGCCCTTCAACCGGTCGGAAGGTGGAGGCATATCCACTGAGCCAACAGTAACTGAACCAGCTCGGTACGGTGCTGTATGGGGCACAGGCTTGCTCACAACGCTCGAACTAGGCGGTAGTGATTGAAAGCTTGTGGCGAAGTCGGCACCGTAGGAGTGCAGGAGAGTGTGCTGACCCTGTTCCGAAGGCTTTTGCTCGGCAGACTTTAGTCGAGGCTCGAGGACAGCAATTTCGTCCAAGTAATTCTTCAGCTCGCTGGATAGTACGCGCTTGACTCCACCCGGCGTAGATACCCGGCTCTCGGTTGCCCTCTCGAGGGTATCTTGGGTGTCGCTTGCTCCGGGCGTGGAGGAGGGTTCCTGCGCGACGCTGTGAAGCCCAACCGATAGACGAGCTTGCCTCTGGTCGACTGGCGAGCCCTCCTTGGAACTGCGCCTCGTCTTCTGGGAGCTTGCTGAAGATGTTTCTGCTCTGACGGATGATGCTTTTTTATTGGTGTTGAAGTAGCTGTCGCCTCCAGTGTAGGCAGGGCTGGTCGAAGGGCCGCGCTTGTCCAAATTTTGGTGCAGCAAGCTAGCGTCCCAGCCTGGTGTACCCATTGGCGACCCAGTTGCGCTCTTGGAGACACCAGAGTAGTCACTGGGGCTTGTGATACTACCCGCCAGAGAGCGATGGGCAGTCGGGTCATCGGAAGGCAGGAAACTAAGGTTACCGATGCTAGCAGGGTCCGCTAATGGGCGTCCATCAGCCGCAATGGCACCGAAACCTGCGGTGTGAGGTCTCCGGCGGTTGAGTCCAGCAAGCTCCGTCTCCAAATTTGAGTAATGACGACATAGAGAGAATGAAGTCGCCAGGTGCGGGGCCAGATACTCGAGGGAGTGGCGAAGGTTCGAGGGATATGGGATGATGGGGCTGAGTATTGAAAGAATGGCAATCGGTGCAGGCTTGTCCTTTCGTTGCCAGGAGCTAGCAGACGCGTCATTCTCCCCTGACGGATCATGTACCTCGCTCTTATTGCGGCTGTGCGTCTTCTGCTCGAGGATAGTTGTGTCAAGTTTGAATGGATGAACAGGTTTCGAGAGAAGGAGGTGCGTCAAGGGGATGTGAAGAACAGTCCATGAGTTGTCCACGCCGATCGCCTCTGGCGGTCGCATTCCAGCATAATCTGCGGGGGCGGACCCTGGGTTGAAGGAGTCTTCATCCACCATCGCATCAGTGAAAAAGGGGTTCTCAGTAGGATCGGCGCGGACCGCAGGCGATGGCGCAGGGGATTGAGACCATGGCGAAGGAGGAGCTTGCTCAAACTCTTCATATTTGGGGGTCGGCGGCCGGGGTTTATCATCCTCAAGTCGCGAAATCATGCTCGAAGGCTGCGATCTTTCTAGTCCCTGGCCGCGACCCAGGCTCCGCGGAGGATTTCCGCCTCCCAAAATAGTCGACAGCTTAGAGCTAGAGTCCGCCTTCATTTTCTTCAGCTTTTTCCGGGCCGCATCTGACGACGTCGCTTTCGTCGCTGGATTGGTCTTGGCTGCCGGTTCTTCTGGTAGATTCTGCAGGTATGGGTAGCTTCTTGTGAGTGCAATCACCTTACCGCGCTCAAGAACACGCATGACGCCGCTGTGGTCAATGAGAGGGTCGGCTTCGTAGTCTAAAGCTTGTAAGACAGGAAGCACCCTGCCCTGTACATCTGGATTTGCACCGAGAGGGACTTCCCAGCTGGGCAAATCTTGATCCTCAGCATCGTGCTCAGCGAGTGCTGATGTGTTGAGTGGTGGCCCTGACGGCTCAGAGCCGACTTCTTCAGGCGCTTGTGCAGGTGGAAAGTAGCTCTTGCTCCTGCCAAGCTGTGCTGGACGACGAGACGGCAAAAGTCTCTCGCTGCCTCCCTTTCTCTCTCTGTTATCCTCATATGCGGTGAAGGAGTGGCGAGTCTGTAGACTCGGTCGCGAAACGAGCTTGGGCCGCGAAGGGTCTTCAGGCGCTGCCGGTTCTTCGATGACAACGTCCCCCGCACTGCTAGGGATGAGACTGCTGCCTCTGGCCATGTAACCAAGACTAAGGTCGTCTTCTTGGTGTTCATTATAGGTCGCCTTCTGGCCCCACGGCACGTTTTCGATATCAGTCGTGTCGGCTGGCACGGCAAGTGTGACTCTTTCGGCTTTGTACACATCCCTCATGATCTGCACAACTGTGTTCCACCACGCATCCAGACCAGGTTCAGCGCTTAGCATTAGTGACAGATCATACAAATTAGGGCTGGGGAAATCGCCATCCAGCTGGCCAGTAGCTCCGGCAGGGAGGAAAGTCAGCGCTGATGCGGGCGTCGATGAGCCGGAGAGGACCTTGTCTTGAGCAGCTCCGAAACCCTCGAATGACATGGTTTGCGACATGAAAGCCGCAGCAGTTGGTGACATGTTGCCGAACGGTCTGCTCATCGGGCTCATGGCATATCCAGGTGTCGTCATGCGTGGGAACGGGTAAGAAGGAGTACCAGCGGCAAAACCTGGAGTGATGCCGCCGCGAATAGTGTTTCCCGATTCGGTTGAGGTGGTTGTTAGGCTGGACGAAGTTGTCGCCAGGGCCACGAGATTGGTCTGGTGCGTACTATTGCTCTCCTCGGGGATTGGCGAGACGCGGACTTTTTCAGGAGGCGTCGCCATGAGACCTCTTGTCGCCATCTCGCGACGCTCCAGATCGCGCGCCAATCGCTCTCGATACCGGTTCAATTGTATTTGGGACTCGGACAGCGCAGGTGGCGTGTCATAGTTGGACCCGGTCCCGTCTTCCTTGTTGCTTCTTTCTTCCTTGCCGCCTGTCCCACCTGCAACATCATCGGCGACATGAGGCGCGCTCGGCATACGCTTCGCGTTGATTTCTCGACCAAGTGCACCAGAAGTCGCAAAGGTGGCGGATGGAGATTCGTATTGCGCCTTGGAGCGGTCAGTCGGTGACTGAGAAGACTTCTCCTTGGACACATGCGACATTGCGACGCGCGCATTTCCACTAGACGAAGGGGAGTTCGGGGTCAGTCCATGGCGGGGACTCGGGAGGCTCTGGGAGGGTTCTTTGGTTGGCGACTTTTTTGCTTCGGGGGTGATTCGTCGCGGGAGGCTAAGTCGACGCGCGGAAGACGGCTCTTTCTTGTCTACTGGAAGGCTCGTGCTGGGCATTCCTCATAAGAAGGGCGCCCCATGTACAGAAAAGTAACGAGAGGTTTTGCAGAGTTCGAGTGGTCGTGTCGCTTCGCAAAAGGCCGTTGCGGACTGGAAGTCAGAAGCGGCGCCGTCGGACCAAGCGTCAGGGGTTCAAGCAGAATCGGATGGCAAGTAGGTCCGCGAGGGGTTCGGGCGGGGAGGCGACGATAGCGGAAGAGGGGCAGAGTTGAAAAGTCGGTCGGCGGGTTTGAGACGAGGAGGAAAGGTGCCCTCGTCAAGCGGTGGAGGAGGAAATGCGTCGGCGAGCGTACGATGCGGTGTCGTGTTGTGTTGTGCTGTGCGGCGGTGGTGGTGGTGGTGGTGGTGGTTTAGTCTGGTTGAGAATTGGATCGGTACCTCTTAGTTTTGGTGGTATGGTGAGGTGGGCGAGGCAAGGTAGTATGGATGAGATGTGCGTTTGGACTGAAGTGGAATAGGCTGAACAGCGAGTACGGGACTGGAACTAGGAAAGACCAGGACCGGGACTGGGATTGAGACTGGGACTGGGGGGTTGAGGTTGCTCCTCAGTCTT
>JABGLZ010000913.1:20314-34281 GCA_014705045.1 Colletotrichum theobromicola | reverse complement strand
AGGCCGGTAAAAAAAAAAAAAAAAAACCGAAGCGAAGCGAGAGAAAACGCAGTAGCAGCGCGGACAACAATGCAGTAAGGTGATTAGAACGGACAGACGACGTGCAACAACGGGCTGGCAAAGGCAAAGTGTAGAAGGCGGAGAAGGAGGCAGAGAATCTGGACAGAGCAAAGGCAGGAAACGGAGGAACAAGAAAGGAAAGGGTGGGCAGCCCCGTTCAGTCAGAATGTTCCTGCTTGATGACGTAGTTGGGATATGGGAGCTGAGGTGAAGAAGACATTGGATGGAACATGCTCTCCAGGTAAGGTACCTAAGGTTCCTTACCTTCCATAGGTGCGCCGGGCTGCTCTCCCACCCTTGGGTTTCTCTCTCTCTCTCTCTCTCTCTCCCGTCCGCCCACTGCTCTTCAATGTGTACGTACTAATTTCTCCCCCTTTCAAGAAAACAAAAAACCCTGACCGCTCAACATCTATCATCTGGTAATCCTGAGATGCTAAATCTACAATATGCCGATGAGACCGCAAGCTTAGGTTCTCTGTCTGGCGCAACGAGCCTGTGGGCATCCAACGTCAGAAGAAAAACAAATACCTACCGCCAACGGGTGCTTCCTTGGAAATTGACTGGCTTGGTCCACGAAATGGCCCTGGCCACTAGCACACTCGCCTACCTTCCCGGCCAGTCGCACTGGGCCGTACCGCTGAGGGCAAGTATCGGTACGGCTCATCCGCGGCGTATGGCCTTTCCAGCCAGCCACCATCCGTCCCAACACCTACTTTCTGTACCTGTCAATATCACCCCCCTACATCCATCCATACATACGGATTTATTGTGCGTCCTGTCGCGCTCCGTGAGGTTCAGGTGTTGCTTGTTTCACGGGACCCTACCTACCTAGTAGCTTCAGAAGAAGTAACTGTGGAAGTGTAGGGATACCGTATGGGTGCTGCTTAGTGGCATTTGGGCGGCGATGGTCTCGTTTCTCCAGAGATGCCATCCCAATCAACTGCAGCTCTGTGCGCGCTGTTTCCATTCTAGACATTTCTCGCTAACCATTCCGGCTCAAGTGGCCCAGGCCAATCGTCCTCACGCTCACGAAACGGACCCAATGGCCTCCCTCCATCTCATCTCACCACGACACTTATTCGCTTCTCTGGGCGTCTCGTTGCGCATCGAGGCCCAAGAGATGATGGTCTTCGAAGACCGTTACACGGTACTGGGCAGGCTGGCCGCTCATGTATTTGTACCTACCCGCGCTCGGCATGTGAGGTATCGCACATGGGATAGATGTACATCACATACGGATACATAGTAAGGTGCATGCCCTGGTTAAAAGTGGAGCGCATTACATCAACAAACTACCCACACTACCAACGGGCCCTCCCATGCTGCACCACAGTTCAGTTGTCAACACAAGTCGCCAGTCGCTCTGCTGGGGAATCCACCATTACTTAGTAAATCTGAGGCGCTGGGCTGGCTTGTTTCCGTCCTCATTCGGCCCCCGGCCTCGAGCACGCACTCACGGCCCTGCCACCGCCAGGAACATTAATATTCGATTCTCCCGTTCCGTGAGGTAAAAGGGTTCCGTCTATCCGCGCTACGGCCGGCTTCCGTTCAGTCGCCTCCCGGTATATCGCCCACTCGATGAAGCGACGTTTTCAGGTTCAGAATTGCCCATCGCCTCCCTAACCCCCCAAATTCACTCACCTCATGCCCAGCACATTCATTCCCTGTCCTTCACCGGACACGCAACATACCTTGAGGCACCTAACCTTGCTCTGCCCTGAACTGACATGGCGGCAATCCAACTTCTCTGATCCTTCTCTGGCGGTCCCCATCGGATGCTCTCCGCCGTTTCAATTCCAACTCCACGATTCCCGTAACGGAGCCCACTCGGCAACCATCTTGGCCAGGACTCCCATACTTTCCGCGGCCTGCTCGTCTTCTTACCTTCGCCCTGCACACCTGAGCCGCCAGAAACCAACCGCTACCACGCCTTGGCTGACTTCGGCGGCCCGTTTGAACTCTCCCCGGCCCATGATGCATACTCCCAACCTCCAAGGCAGAAGCGAGTTCATGACTCTCACCAACACCACGCCGTCGCCGCGCCGTATGGTTGCAAAACGTCCCAGACAAGATACGGGACACGGAACACATCATGCCAGCCATCAGACGGACTCGTCAGCGCATCCGGTCCGACTGCGCCCACGGTTCCCACGATGCGGCCGCCAGGGTGAGGGGGAAAACAGCACCATGCCTTTCTCTCTCAGCCGGTTTTCTGCGTTCATTCCTTGCACTTGCCGTCCGCCCCGTTCGGATCGGCCTCTGTGTCCATGGCATGCCCTCGTATACGAACACACGCAACGAACCAAGATTAAAAGAATGCAAGCCTGTGGTACAGACTCTACAGAGGATTTTGATGAACTCTATCCAAGCTGCCCACATTATCCCAAACGCGCTGCAACGCTGAAGCCAGATGCCCACGCCCATTTGCTGGCCGACTGCAATAGACCATCGACCAAGACCGATTGCAAAACCGTAATCATATGGCTGCAAACAAGACGCACCCACACGCCGCCGTCTTGCCTATGCATCCGGAACCTGATGCGTTGAGCATGCTGGATCTGACTTACAGCACCGTGTGCCTTTGTCCTGTACCACGAAGCTTAGCAGAGCCTCGATGAAGTTGCGTCGACGTCACAACTCTGCCTCGTTACTCGTCTCCATAGTCCCCCGAATACGACAGGCGATTCGTACAACGCACGCGTACTCGTCCCGTCTGCCTGCAGCGTACACTTTGGACGAACGTGGTTTTGTCCGGGCCTCACGTGCTCCCCTATTGAGTCGTCACGCGGCGAGGTGTAGTCTGTTGTACATCCCCTCTCGATGCGTAACATGCTGCTGTCACTCTTTGCTGCTCAATTTTTTCCTCACAGATATGCCTCGTGGGCTATCACAGCAAGGGCTTCCAAGCAATATCAAGATGACGGAGGTCAAGTGACATGGAAAGCTCCCGCCCCGAATCCCCACCTGTGGGGGACTTGATTGCTTATCAGACGACACAACATGGCAACGCTCCAGCTGCCAGCATCTCAGCGACAGCTTAGCTACTGAACCGTTCAACGGGCAAGTAGTGTGTACGTTTTGGTGGCGGGGTCCGCCATTGAGTGCACCCACAGAAAGCCAGGACACGCCCTGGACAACGGCCAGCTTGGCGCCTCGAGGGAACATCGTGAGAATTACAGCCTCACTTTACGGCTCCATTTCGTGCTTGCTTAAACCAAGGTTGTCTTGTAATTTTCTGCCACGCCGTCGTTTTAGAGATTATGTTCTTTGTTTGACAATTTCACCATGCCCAAGCCAATATGGTCAAGCAGGCACCATGTGGATGAAGTAGCCAGCGCACCAGGTGCGCCAAAGGTTCTGAGGCGCCGACCGCAAGGGGCTCATCGCCCCAAATGTCCTTGAGCACAACAACTTCTCCCACCGTGTCAGGTTGTGTCACGAACACAGTCCACTTTGCTGCCTCTCTCTATCTCATCCATTCACGCGCGCCAGCAAATGATCGTCTCTGTGCGTCGACCAATTGCATCGCAGGTGTCTGTTGTCTGTGGAGCCTCTCACACGTAGCTTTTCTACATAGTATCCGTATGATGCTAGGAAAGGAGTAGAGAAGCTCTGCAACGACATGCGGCATCCACAGCGCAGATGCTTCGGACCCGAGACACTCCCTCACATGCATGAAAGGACGACTTTTCGAAGTATTGCGTCGTCCCCGGTTGGACAAAAGGGGAAGAAGAATAAAAGGGAGGGGGGCTGTCGCGATTCAGCCCTCCCAAAGGCAGCTCGACTCGTTGATCCAGGCGTCTCACGGCAGCACAATACGAATCAAGGCTAACGGACACTGCTCCGAAGGCCATCAAAGCTTTCGAGTGCTGCCTACTGTTGTGCCGGGACATGGTACGCAGCTCACAAATCTTGCGCACGACATAGCATCCGCCCGCACCCATCTCCCAGTTGGTTTTTCTTTTTTTTTCTTGACCAACGCATGACCTTTCAGACCCCTGGGGCATGTTCCTGCCACGCTAGATGGGTGCCAAATGACGTCAATATGCATCATTATCGAGGAGGCTTTTTTCCCTCTAATGGATATCCTAGCCCAATAGAATGGAAAGTGGGGTACGCAGACCCCTCTTCTCCTAGCCCTCCAGAGATACGTACCCACTAGGTCCTTTCAGTTCTCTGTCGCTGGGGGAGCTCATTTGCCATTTACCTTTTTTCTTTTCTTCTGCTGATCTAGATGTTGGTGAAAGCTCTTTGCCTGGCCAATTGACAGAGCCCCGGCAGGCACCATCCTATAACGATCACTAGTGGTTTCTTAGGTGCCGCATAGCGCTTGCCCAGCCCTTCTCTGTCAAGGCGTGGCAGCGCTCTGGAAGCCTTCCTCTTCAGTCCTCTGAACCTATGCCCTTTGCCGCCGCTATTGGCTCTAATACGCGATTGCTGTCGAGCCATGCGACTTTGAGCGCCAATCGCCGAACTCGCGTACCGCTTCAAATCCCGTGTGCTGGCTGACCCCGTCAGTTGGTTTGCTTGCCGGATGTCTTACCCCTTAACCAATGATGATATTAGTCATCGTGTTCGTGCCGCCGCCGGCTCAAAGTTATTGAGGTTGGATGGCAAGTTTTCAGCCCCCTCCCCCTAGTAACTGATCCCCTGCTGGCTGAAGTCGTTGCAAAACGTGTCTAGCAAGCACCTCGTCGCAAAGGCTCGTCGTCATCGTGAGTTCTTAACATTGGATGAACTGAGCGAAAAAGGCCTGGCAGTTGGTGGGGTCGGTTTGCGACGACACAGACAGAGACAAAGAATAAAAAAAGAAGCAACTGCTTCAACCCTTTTCTGGTTCCATCGCACCTGACACTCAGAATTCGGCTTGCGATTCAGGTTGTTGCTGCTCCGTGCGACGATGAACCGCAACATCAGGGCAGGCAGTCAACCCATCGTCGCATCGTCGACATCACTGTTCTTGTTCATCTTTGAGAAGTGTCAGCCATGTCACGAGATCAAATCCATTGCTCTGCAGTTCCTGACGGGATTGTTGATTGGCGTTTGGCGTGGCTTCTAGCAAGCCACAGCATACCAGCCACATCTGGTGTCTCAGCCGCATCGCCGATCGACGCCTGCTGCAGAACCTCCCGTCGTCCTCACCGACGGAGCATCCAAGATCGCGGGCCCACCATTGGAATCCACCAGCGACAAACACACAGGGGCGCCGCGGGCGATATCCTCCGCAGAGATCGGGGCATCCGGCGTCTGGTCGCGGTACGGTCTCCACTTGCGAGACGATTCATTGAGAACGTGTCAGACGATACCGTTCGAGATTTGAAGGGCAAGGGCATTTTCGGCCGACGAACGCCTCACCTCTTTCGGTTGGTGTGGTCACAAATCGAGGAGACTTGTAGCGAAATCCCAGCCAATCAGTTTCTGAGTGGGGGAATCACCGTCTCCAGGCCTCGAACAATTCTATATCCTCACCGGTCTAGCCCCGTCCCCTGTCCCCAGGCCTAGCGCTTGATGCCACAACACCCCGTTTCCAGCCCTTCGGTAACGCAAAGAGCCACGAGACACGTCGCTTTCGCAGTAAGGAGCACCGAACGTACTTCAACTCTCCATGATTCTCAGCAATTCGCCCATCTCAAATTCCCTCGCCGTAACTCCGCTGCGGGTCTCGATGAGCCGGCATCTTGACTCTGGATTGCTGCTCGGTCCACTCTAATCATGGGCAGCTAAAGGCTCCGTAGATCAGTGTAGGACCACATACTGTGAATGGTCAGCAACTGGCAGTTGCGTGTTGTAGGCTTCGCCCAAATACATAAAGCTACCCATTTGTGTGTTGGCACTGTGAGCTGGGGAAAGGCTTTGAACCCTGGCGCTACGAGCAACTTGACTTGCTCGACCGCATGTGACGGGACGTTATGCGGGTGGCCATGTTTTGCAACTCATGTTTGTTCAGGAGAAATGAGCTTCGTCTCGGACGGAAGATTGACTTTGAGCTCTGGCTGGCGTGGGACAGAATACGATTGTGCAATATGGGATCGCGGAAAGCCCTCGCCCCAAGCCCCTTCAAAGACATTTGGGCGAAGCGGTGCCGGGCTTGCCAGGGACTGAGTGAAATTGCTCAGATAGCCCTCTGGCGCCTTGCAAAACCTTAAGCCCGTGGTTGACGGCGTTGTCATCTGGCGCGCCTAGCTTCCCAAAAAGGGCGAATGCTTTTGCATTAGTACTTAATGACTAGCCTCATGTCCATGCGTTAGAGATACGGCCGAAACACCGTTGCTTGTGTAGGTAACTAGTCAACTACGTCTCTTGAACGGTTCGCCTGTCTGTATTCTGTGTTGGTGCCAAAAAACGATGTGCCGAGTGGAGAGGCGTTTCCAGTCGGTGTCTTGCGCAAAACACCAGGATCAAAAACATACAACACCGGGCATTCGCCGGTCGTCACCGACCCGACTACTACTCCAGCCCTCACTGGCTTATCTATGGGAGAGCGGACGGGATCCCGAGTTCTCCAGTGGGTATGGTCGTATGTGTTAAACATGCCATCATGAGAAGATTATATACTGGGACTTTTGATGTAGATGATTATTTTTCTGCATGTCAAGTGAGCTGCTTGTCTTTGGTCTGCTGCTCTTGATTACACTGCGCACATTAAGCGGTGCCAGATTCAATAATCGAAATAACAGCTTGTTGTCGTGAGGCATCAGCAATCATTAGTCTCGTCTATATCCAACAACTTCTTCAGGCTGAGTCTGTCAACCCAGATGTCGAATGTTCGCCTGAGACTTGGAAGGTTACAACGAGCTTACGGCCGCCCTGATACGAGTTGACCTGTCTCGCGACTCTGTAGAGTATCTGGCATGTTGTCGACTGACACTTCTGAGCCGTTGTTTAGGCTTCGTACGTTGACATTAGTACTCTAAAGAAGGTATGACGACTCAACGCGAAGTTTAAGCGTTTTTACACCTTCTTGTTCAATGTCATGATAGGATCTAAGTGCATTGGTTATCGATGTGTATTTTCAATGCCTTCATCTTGTCATCATATATCTCGTTCTCACTCGCTCATGAAGTTTCTTATACATCGAAAAGTCTCACAGTGGGGAAACCGGAAAGCTGAGGCAATAAACCACTTAAGCACCACTTGCAATTAACTGTGCTAGCAGAAAATCATGTCGCCTCCCTTGGCATCTATTTCCACGTGCACTCAGAGTAATGTCTAGGCTCTGGTCTTGATCGCCTGTAGCCCTCTAGACGGGACACGAATCAAGAGACGGATGATTTGGGGAGGGCTGTAACGAGGACATCAGCGGCAATTGCGACAATAAACAGGAAGTACAGCACCGTCCGTTCTCAGTCGCCTCGAGACATATGTACGACTTGCCTCCTAGCTCCGAAGCCTTAACAAGATAGGGATCATAGTCTCCGAAGCTTCGAATCGTGAACTTTGGTCAACCTGCCTGGTCTTCATACATGGTCCTCCTTCTCGTCTGTACGTGGCCTTCCCTACCTAAGATAACCGCAATATCGTCTCGTCATTGTATTCAAGACCACGAAATTAGTCCTGGATACGGTACCCAAGGATTAAGATGGAGAGGCTTCTGCAAGGTCGAATGAAGAGACAACGCTGTAAGAAGACGTCACCAGATCGCGAAAACATCCCAGCCGAGTGAAATTTATCTGCTGTGCCGTCAAAAGCCTGTTCATAAGAACTTGAATGCTAAATCGCTCGGACACATCATATCACTGAGTGGCTTAATCGATGTTCAATACGCCGGATCGATAAAGACGGGCTCTTTGGTTATGGAGTCGTCCTTTACATGGATCACCTCCACAACGGCCTAGTCCAAGCATATTGTCATAAGGTACATCGTCTTTCTCGCCGTAATCTGAGATGTATCGAATGGCCTTCCTCTTTGCCATTGGGCACTGTGGTTGAGCGATTCCGCATGGCGAAGCATCGCGTGTGCTCAAGGCGTTGTGATAAGGGAGGTCATGGACATCAAAGAGGATGCAGCGTTGTTTTTATAACGTAGTCTGCTTCAACTCGTTGAGAATATTTAATCCATTTCAAACAGATACGAAAGTCAAATCATACGTGGCAGGGACCAGCGAGCCTCCATCCTAACTGGCAGGATCCTGAAAACGTGTTACGACGGCACCTAGATGTCTCTGAGCGATAGGCGATAGGAATATCTGCGATTGCAGTCTTCACGGGCGTCGAACCCCGCATACCGTGAGATAGGGACAGCATAGTCCGAACTACTGTTGGTCCCATGTGTGTCACATCAAGGGATGAGGTACGCGGTCCGTTACCTGAGCTTCCCCCCATCTGATGACTTCGAAGTTGTAAATCATGACGGTAAGCTTAGAGTCATGGGAGAGTCGCTTCTAGAAACATCCTCATGATGCAGAACCCATGCTTATGATTGCTCACACTTAGAAACATAGTCCGTTTACAACAGAAATCATGCCAAATCCATTGGCCCACCATGCCCAGAACGCCTGCAGTGACGCCTATTTCAAAGCCAACCCAAGCATAGCGGAGTTGATCGAGATCCATACAGGCCACTTGTGTGGTTTGAAGCACGGCCAAAGTGCCTTCTTCTATTCTTTCCTGTCTCTTGCCCACAGACCATGTCAATGTCGCCTGCCAAGGCTGAACTGCACACCCAGTCTGCCCTAGTGATAGTCCTCTATGTCAAGAGTCTAACAAGGGATGCCGAGCTTCTGCTTCTGCACACGCGGAATGACGCCGACAATGATCAGGAGAGATGTGACAATGACGGCCCACAACTTCAACTTGAGGACATTGGCGTTGTAGGGCGTGTCAGTAGCTGTCGCAACAGTGATCAGGAGCAGGACGAGCACAACATAGCCGCTCCAGCGGTGGTATTTCCAGATGGACTTGGCACGGTCCTCGCCGCCGTAGAGCTTGGGGGTAGCCCACATGGTGAAACCGACGATATACTGAATCAACAAAACGATGGATAGAATGACGCCGAGGTAGCCATGAACGGAGTGGAAGTGGGAGTCCGGGCCCTGGAGAAACTTGTTATACTCGATGATCGACACACCGGCGACGAGGAAAAGGAACGCCAGCAGATTCAGGACAGCGTGCACGCGCTGACCGACACGCTTCTGGTCGGGAGTATGGGTCGGCTGCAGGGACAGGATCGACTGGATGAGGGTGAAGATGGCGAGACTCTGGGCCAGCGGGTGGCCGGAGAACAGAATCACATCTTTAGTGAGGACGGCGGCCCAGATCATGGCAACGAAGATGACGGCACCGAACTGGGCGACGACACCGGTGCCTGTCGACGTGTTGGGTCAGTCACAGATTGTCGACGACGACGGCAATGATAACGGGAAGTACGGAGTGACAGCATTAACATACCAAGCACGAGATTCTTCGCAATAAATTGACCCGGGGGCTGCTGGGCGTCACCAGGCCGTCCAAGGAGAGGCTCTAGTTCCCCATGGCCATGGCCGCGATGGTCTTCGCCTGGAGGTGGCTCGGGCAGTCCTGTTGCAGAAGACATATTTTGTGACTTTTTCTGTAGTATACCTGTCGGAATAGTTTCTTTTCTAGAAGCGTTGTGAAAAGTACCGAGCAAGAACGTTCTCTCTATGCTGTAATCTCGCCTGGGAGATGGATTGGAGTCGTCGGAAGGGTCAGGATGATGCGGAATGCCCCAGAGATGCGGTGCAATTTATTTCAAGGGGGGGTGTGCGAGGCAGCACCTGAGTTGGGAAGGAGGGAATGTCGGCATGTCGGCGTTTGGTGGTCATCTACAGCGCAAAGTGCTGCTATGGCGGCATCGATGACGGCAGAGCTCGTCTCGAGCTGTGGCCTATGGGAGCCCGTGTATTTCTGATTGAACAAGAACCTGCAGGGGGCTACGGCATGAGGTGGAATGGTGGGGTACCTTACCTACACTAGGTCGGGGGGGTGGCCCCGGTACCCATACTTAGTACACTTACAGGCAGCCCGTCCAGTCCAGTCAGCTCACGTTCCTGTCTTGTCCCAACTGTCAACCTGTGCGCTGCAGAATCTGGATCTCATGTGAATCTGTAGCGGAGCCATGGATTAGTTTTGCTTTTCGCTTTTCGCTTTTCGCTTCCACTTCACCCGTCCGGGCCCTTTCGCATGGCATGGCGTGCTCGGGACTGTCTAGAGACTGTTGCACCTGTAAACGTTAAACCAGCAGAACCAATGAAGCTAACGCGATCAAAAAGATAAGGTCGTGTCCGGGTTCGAACCGGGGTTGGCGGAAGAGATTCAACAGCTGCGAAGATCAAAATCCGGCTGGGAGCTGGTGTTAGCACAACAGAGTATCGGAATTCGCTGCGATGCGACGAAGAGTGTGCTTGCAGTGATAACCACTATGTACACTACACAACCGAATGTGCGTGTCATCCATCTTGCTGGGGGCTGAGGATGAATCCTCGCATCCCCAATTCCACTCCAAGAACAGGACCTGGGTCTGGTCACAACGGCTTCACGTGATGGTGCATGACTGGCCCATGAACAGTCCTACCATCTACTTGGTGCCTTAGGTAAGGTAGTGGAGGTGGTATCTTAAGGTACCCGCCGTTGGTGGTGGAGTGGACCGCGAGAGGCGCGCTACACGACGTGCAGCCAACGAAGCGACGGCCGAGCTAGGCACCTAGCAGTGGATCTTACCAAACCATAAGGTGATTGATTCACCTTATGAAGACTGCCTTTTGAAACTATAAGGTGATGCATTCACCTGAGAGAAGTCGCGGACGTCGTTATCCTGAGCGCTGCGACATCGCAACCCCCCACCGGCGGTCGACTTACGAAACTATAAGGTGATTCATTCACCTGATGAAGTGTGCTAGCTACTCCGAATCCATCAGGCGATTCCCTCACCTTATGAGGAAGACTTTCTGCTCGGCCCTTATCAGATCGGGAAGCAGCAGGGTCATCGATGCGTGTCGCGTTGTTGAGAGTTTTATGATGCATCCTACACAAGCATCAATCAATGTTGGCTGAACGTCAAAGGTCAACGTACTTTGATTGGGTAGATACTCTGCACCCCTCAGGACCAGAAACTCAGTTAGCAGGCACGAAAGACGGACTGTCTTCCGAATAACTTCACAGGTGAGGCTCCTCATTACCCTTCGATGCTGGCTAGGGTTCCGTCAAACTTGCAAGCGCACCCCGCCGACCGAACAGCGGGGACACTTGGACCGGGCACCGTCGGGTGGCATGCGGGGAAGCGCCGCACCGCAGATTGGCCACGGCCCAATGGTAGCTAATTCGCTCGAATGATTACGTCTTTGCTTATCGCCCGCGTCTGGCCGCCGGCGCGACACTCAAATGCTTAATGCGGCCGTTGACTGTGGCGGCCCGACGTCGGAATTGGCCGCCTGGGGTCCGGGAAGAGGAAGAGGGAAAGGGTCCAGCGGGAGGCACTCCGAGGACAAAGCCATGACTCTTCTGCGGCTTTTCCACCCTTCTTCCCATTGTCAAGAGAGCATGTGCACTTTCCAGTTCTTTATAAACAACCCCCCGTCGGTCCTTTGCACCGGTCAGCCTTTTCAACTCCAAGCCACTGTCACGAGTAGTTTGCTAAAGAGTAAATACACAACGCAACTCTCATCAGCTGAATTCAACCCCTCACCTGACCCCTCCATAACCCGCCATCAACCTTCACAATGACGAGCGAGCAGGAGTACACTCTTGAGCAGGTCAAAACGACCAGGATCGCATCGGATGACATCGACAAGACTTTCCGCTCCAGCAGTATCGGTAAGTTTCCAACTCCTTTCACTCGCCTGAGACCCACTAGAGGCAGGGGTTTGGGCTGAGACTGACTTGCCTTGACAAAGATCTCATCTCTGCGGCCCTCGGTGGAAAGATCCTGGCGTTTTCAGATGAATGGTTTGCCGAGGCTTCCAACCTGTTGACTCCCACTCCCCCCATCAGGCAGCCTGGCAAGATGGTTTACACTGGCGCTTGGTACGATGGCTGGGAGACCAGACGGCACAACACAGCACCGTTCGACTGGGTTATTGTCCGTCTCGGTGTTGCCTCTGGAACTGTTGAGGGTGTTGAAGTCGACACTGCTTTCTTCTCTGGCAACCATGCTCCCTCAATCTCAGTAGAGGGCTGTTTCAATCTCAATGACGAGGAGGTTGTCTCATGGAAGGGCGGAAGAGGACAATGGGAAACCATTCTCGGCAACGAGGAGTGCGGACCCTCTCAGCGCTTCGGTTGGAAGCTGGCCGAGCCCAAGCAGAAGCAGTATACTCACGTACGTCTGAACATGTACCCCGACGGTGGCATCGCCAGATTCCGCCTCTTTGGCCACGCCGTGCCTGTCTTCCCCGAGGATAAGGAGGCCATCTTTGACCTGGCGGCGGCGCAGAATGGCGGTGTTGCCATCTCGTGCAGCGATCAGCACTTTGGTACCAAGGACAACCTTTTGTTGCCGGGTCGCGGCAAAGATATGGGTGACGGATGGGAGACGGCTAGATCACGCACCAAAGGCCACGTAGACTGGACGATGGTTCGCCTTGGCGCATCAGGATACATTCAGAACATCGTCGTGGATACGGCACACTTCCGCGGTAACTTCCCACAGAAAGTCAAGATCGACGCTCTTGAATGGAAGCAGAGCGGCGAGCCCGGAGCCGACGCCGCCGGATGGACTGAGATTGTGGCCCCAAGCAAATGCGGGCCGGACCAGGAGCACGACTTCCAGAGCAGCATCAAGGACAAGGCGGCGTCTCACGTGAAGATCACCATCATACCGGACGGAGGAGTTAAGAGACTTCGGATTTTTGGCAGGAGAGCATGAGTGTCAGGTTGCTGGCATGGCACAGGTAGCTGACAGACGTGTGTATGATGGAAAAAGCCATGGGCTCGGCATCCCTTTGGAACGAGGGGGCGGATAAGTGGAAAATAAAAGGGAAAAAACATTCAAAATGATGATCAATGGCCTTGATAGACGGGGGCCTTTCCAGGGTCGCACCTTGCTTCATCCCTTTTAACTGGCCGGTTGGGCTCCTCCGTGATATCTACGGTACCTGATGATATGCTTCCATGCAGCGGGTTCTTGTCTACCTTGGCTCGCAGCTTCAAGTCATGACTGAGCCCGTAGGTACAGTCCCGTCAGTTTTCAGGGGAAGCATGGCGGGGCGGCACAATGCTCAGATGACGCACGGTCTGCGGTTGGGTACTTCTTCCCCATGGTGCAGCGGCACACGGGCTTGATACCCACCAGCTACAGGTGCTTGGAGCATGTCTGGCAGGCTGTTTCTGCGGCGTCGCTGCGCTGTGGGCAATTTATTAGTGACATCCACAGCAAGCTGGTCATCCAGAACATGGCAGTGGTTGGTCGGGTGTGGACTGAACGGACGGGACCCGACGACGTGACGGGACATTCATCTGCCTGAATTGGGTCCGTTGCGGGACTCCCAGGCCAGCACGTACCTACGCGCACACACCGGGCGGGCAAGATACATAACCTGGACAGCAGCCAGCAGGACAACTTCATCACACGACGTCGAGCCTGCGACACTTTTTCGCATCCCGAGCTGCATACTTGAACACATCAACAACCTCCCGACATTGATATACAGCATCCGCCACTAACGAAGGTCCAACAACGACACAACACCGCTTCTACCCTTCCTTTTGCTACATATGCATACCCAACAGAAGCAAGCTTGCTTCTGACACGAAACTTTCCGCAAAACATTTCCACATCGCATCGAATCGAATCGCGCATCGCATAAGCCGATACCCCCGTCCGACTAATGCCTACCGGGCCTCTTAGGTGCCCCTCCTTCCACCATGGACTTCGGGGACGTTAACGGCGGGTTTGGCGACGAACAGAAGCCTCGCCCTCTGCCCACAGACTTGCCCAAGTCCCTAGACGATCG
>JABGLZ010000913.1:9284-20253 GCA_014705045.1 Colletotrichum theobromicola | reverse complement strand
GGCAGGGTAAGTCGCGTTTCCCCCTCCCCCTCCCCCTCCCCCTCTATCCGCGGAAGACCCTCGCCCGCATTCTTGACATGTAACGATGATGCGTGGCTAACACCCAACTACCAGGACAATCGCAGTTCCTGACCACGCCCGTACTTGCAAAGCCCCTCAACTTTGGCAATCTGAGCTTGGACGACTCTACATACGATGAAGACATCGCCACAGGCCCAAAGAATAGTGACGCACGTCTGATGGAGATGCTTGCCGCCCAAGCCGCCCACCGGGTCGGCCCGGGTTTCGACGACGAGAATACGATACTGGCCGATGAGAAGCTTTCCGAAGACGAGAAGAAGGACTTGTTACAAAAGGCACTTAACATGGCTGCGAGCAACGGCGACACCGAGAGGATCGGTAGCCTATTAGAGGGGAAGGCAAAAGAATATGTCAACATCAACGCGCCCGACGAAGACGGAACCCCTCCGCTCATATACGCGAGCTGCTTCGTGGGTCAAGTGCGTCCAGACAAATCGCGCATCTGCTGATCAGGGATAGGGCCACGAGAGCGTCGTCAAGGCGCTTATCGACGCTGGTGCTGACGTCGACAAACAAGACCGGAATCAATGGAGCGCGCTTATGTGGGCAATGACGAACCGGCACAAGAGCATCGCCAAGATCCTCCTCGACAACGGAGCATCGGCTGAGCAAAAGACCTCGTCTGGCCGGACGGCCTTCGACTTCGTACCACCGGACAGTGACATGTCCTTCTATCTGCATGACAGTGGCTACAACATAGGTAATGCTGGGACGGATGACTTCTACAACCCTGGCTTTTCGCAGGACCGGTTCGAAGAGGAAATGGCCGAAAACGAACTGCGGAGACGAATGATGATGGACAGTGCACGCGATCTCGAAGTTGACCTGGGTAACGTTGGCATGGATGATCAACCCGAAGTAAGTTCTCATCAGTCACTCGCTCTCCCAGCCATGGCACTCACAGAACAAGGCGACCGACGAGTTCGAAGAGGAGCAGCCGGAATTTGATTGGTCTCGCTGTCTGCACGATCAAATGTTTGTTTTTCAAGAACACGAACTCGATCGCATTCTCGACATTGTCATCACCAATATGACGCCTCAAAGATCCCCCGCACAGAAGCCGGTGCCTGCGAACATGATTTTCCTGAGTGCGAGATACGCACACTACCACGCTAGCCCCGACCTGCTGGCTAAGCTGATGATCTCGGCCATGGACAAGATCAACGATGTCGTTGAGCAGTATCAATGGGACATGACAATCTTGGCTTTCTGGATTTCCAACGCCACCTTGTTGCTCCATTACCTCAAGAAAGACGCTGGACTTGTGGAAGCTACGGTTCAGTTTCAAGCTCAACTCTCAGAGCTCATCAACGAGATTTTCATTCTGATTGTCAGGGATGCCGAAAGGCGACTAGACAAGGTTCTCGACGCTGCGATGCTCGACCACGAGACCATTCCCGGATTCGAGGACATTGCCTTCCAGAACGAATGGAGAATATTCAAGCGAAAAGCGCAAGTCAAGGAAGAGCCTTTAGAAAAGCGCTTTCGGCCACCATCACCGAAGCAAAGGGCGAAGCCTGCTCCGCGTAACGTCACCTCCCTACTCTCATCCACTCTGTTTGTGCTTGATCTTTACGATATCCACTCAGTAATCACGGCGCAAATTGTCTCACAATTGTTGTACTGGCTTGGAGCAGAGCTCTTCAATCGCATAATGTCTAACAGAAAGTACCTTGCGCGGACAAAAGCGATGCAAATCCGAATGAATGTCTCGACGTTGGAGGATTGGGCTAGAACCAACAACCGGCAACCTGAGCACTATGAAGGAGGCGAGACGAAGTCCTCTGGCGAAACGACGGTGGATGCGGCTAGACGGCATCTTGCGCCTGTCATCCAGCTGCTGCAATGGCTACAGTGCTTTTCTTCGCTGGGCGCCGACGACCTGGAGGCCCTAGTTGGCACCCTGCAACAGCTCAAGCGGCTAAGTCCACAACAGCTGATCCACGCAGCGCAACATTATAGGCCCGAAGTGGGCGAGAAGGGACTACCGAAGAGCGCTTTGAAGTATCTCAACGCGATTCAAGCAGAGCATGTGCGCAGAAAGGAAGACCGCAAGAGCGCCCCCTCAACGCCGGTCAAGGCGAAAGAAGCCAATGGTGGCAATGCGGACAATCCCCTTGGCAAGGCGACCAAGAGCCCGGGTGGAAATGAGAGTGAAGAGGAAGACGAGGATGTGCCAGAGAACCTCCTCATGGATCCGGCTTTGATGCTACCGTTCACGCTGCCGTCCGTGACGGATATGCTGGTCTCGTATGGAGCAGGTTTCGGAGGTGTGAACAGGGAGCGGGCGCGCAAGTATATTCCTTCCGTCCCGCCCGAGTTCCTCTCGAAACTTGAGGCTAGCGGCGCACGCAAGGGACCAATGTTTAGCGAAAAGGATTGGGAGAATGAGGAGGTTTGAAGAAGCCTCTCGATGCCAATATCTCCGGCTGCTGAGACGGGAGATGGTGGGGGGTTTGAGTTGGGGGCTGCGGCATTTGTGTGCGAAGGCTCAGCGGCGGCATTGAGCCGCTCCTGGTGAAAACCAGGAAGTCACGCAATTGGAGACGTTCCGGGTGGCGCTGCAAATTTTGTGCGACAGGCGGCGCGATCGATGTATGGGAAACCGCCAACCAGCATAGCGATTGATTCAACGACACGCAGAGACGTGTCACAGCGCGTCTGCAAGGGGTAAACAGGCATAAGGCATTGATTCTTCTTCTTTGCAAAAATTCTCTTCGAGCATGGAACGGCACCATAGTGTTGCATTTCTCTCCCCATTTCGGTGAATGTTGGACAAACGACCGTCACGGAAGCAATATGGGTAAACAGCGGTGCGAAGGGAGGGTGGATGAAGGCGTACACTCAAAGTGGAAGCCGAGCAGTCTGCGTGGGCTGGGCACGACGAAAGAGGGGGACGAGCTCGCTCTATACCAAGGCCAATGAGCTATTTTGTTTCGTTTTCTCCCAACGAATTAATGCTCACGACGTAGTTGACTCGCTTGGAGATGTGGTTCCGGTGTGGTTCCTGTAGCCTCAAGAACGCCCCGTTTGTCCCGCAACGGTTCGGTCGTCCTCTGGGGCAAAGCGGAGGCGGAGGAGCGGTGGAAGACGTGGTTGCGTTCTTTCCGGCTTCTTTTTCGGGTTGCCCCCGGTCGGTGCGAGAATCATCACGACCAGTTGGGGTGGTCCTGGTGTGACAGTTTGTGATGGGCAAGCACTTCAGCTATTCAACCTTTGCCTCTCTACGCCCAACATTATTTCGCATCTATTTGTTTATTCTGGCTATAACACGGCTGTTGGGAAGTTTTCCAGCCCCGTTCCCCACTCTCCCGGGATAGGCCTTGAGACTGGAGAGTCTTAGAAGTTAGGGCACATTCCTGCGTGGGTGGGACGACCCGAGAACGTGGGAGACGAGGATGGGTGGAGAGGACCCTGGAAGGATGGTCCAGCCAACGACGACCAGCCAACAGGAACCCGATGCGGCCCTCGAAGGATCGAGACGTCCCCCATCTAAATCCCTAAAGGCTTTAGTTCACCTGCCACGTCAGATTCTTGCACCAGTGGTTTCCGGGAAGCGGGCACACTGTCACAAACACATGGCGCAAACGCCAGACCATGACTGCCAGCTGGCTGTACCGTTTGTGGCTCCGGGGACCAACAGGAAGCATCCGCGTTTACTCCAATACTAAGTGTACTGTCAATCCAATGCACATCCATGGTTGTTTAGGAGGGTGCCAAAAAGGAACAAGGGCAAAATTTCCCTGAAAAACATCACAGAAATTGGCAATCACTGTCCTCATGATCCGTGCGGCTTGTCTCTGACCCATGCATGGTTGCCCAATAGGCTGAGACTATATAAAGGCAGAGGGGGGGGGAAAGGTATAGCTAGGTGGCAGTAGAGAGTGACAAAGGCATAGGGCTGGGCAAAGCAGAGGTCTCAAGATTGAAAATGATTCAAGATTTTTAATAAACTCGGGGAAATAAATGTCTTCCTTTGCTTCTAACGAAGCTGGCTCGAGGGGTGGCACAGGAACCGCTGGATCGAACAAATAAACCAAGGTATATTGACCGGGGTGGTTGTGATATGACCGGCTCAGGGCTGGGCCCGGTGCCAGCGTCCCAGCAAGAACGGAAACAGCTTCGGGATGGGCAGGTAGACCCTGTCTTGGGAAGCCCCCGTTCGGGAGAAACTAGCTTCCGCTCGCCATCCTGAACAGGTGGTAAAGACATGCGAGTCATAGAGGGCCAGCCAATATTCAACGCTGAGCGAGATACATCTCGAACAGCACTCGGACGAGATGAGGCAGAAGTTTTGGCGCCGATGAGATGGGCAGCGAGATTACACCTGACGGCTTCGAGATGGTCGTATTCTTTCCGAAATTTGAGCAAGAACGGACGGGAGGACAGGCGGCACAAGAGCGTTTCCAGACCGCATAACAGCCAATCGTAGAGTGATGCGTTGGAGGACGGTTGCTGGCATAACGTGATCAGGTAGGTAGGTTGGAGTATTTGGCGTCAGGGGAGAGGAGCTGCGCTGCGGACGAAGAGCAGCTGGCAGCGATCAGAGAGAAAGCTGTGATACATACCGGTACTCGCATTGAAGAAACATGTGTAACGGCAATTTCGCGGCTGCGTCGGGCGGCCGTTGCTGTGTGAGGCGGATGGAGAAGTTTGAAGCCAGGGTACGGACAGGTTCACATGGTTATGAGCAGGCGTCCACAACGGCGGGTTAGCGAGAGAGGAGGTTGAACATGACCAGCGTCGGGGCGCAGTTATGGCGTACCTTACCTTATGCTCGCGTATCGCGTTCGGAGGTGTTGTCGCGGTGAATTCGGCGGTCATGAAGAGGTGTAGCGGAGGTCAATATGCAGAAAGGTGGGCTTTGTGGTTGAATGACCCCGAGTAGCGGTATCGGTTGCAGGGTGACCTTCACCGACTCAATGCGTAGCGATGACGACGAGGGATTAGAGAGGGTCTTTTCTGGTCGGCTGCCATACGGAGGTAGAGATAGAGGCCCACGCCCTGGTTCGGGTATTGATGCATGGCCAGATGGCGGGAGACGGGCCGGGGGCACAAACCAATCAGCCTATCAAAAAGCGTTTGGGGTGCGTGTGGTGGCATGGGAACGGTTGAAGATGTGGCTGGTCGTGTGTGGATTTTGGCTGCTTTGCTTGCGTTTGGGGGCCGACGTTCCATCCTCTTGTCGCAGTCCATCCATCCGCCCCTTCCAGACGCGGCTTCTTCTCTCCTTTTCAATCCGGCTGTGCCTGAACACGGCTGTGCTGGCATTGGGACAGGATGGATGGATGGAAGGAAGGATGGATGGCACGGGAGGACGGACTGTGGAGGTTCAGACGACAACGACAACACCCACTCGACACATTGCACACTTAATGGGAATGGAAGGTTGCCAAAAAACCAGAGGTAGGGCACGATTTCCTACGGCAAGCCAATGGGAACGGGGCGGATCGTGGATCTACAGCCAATCTGGGAAGCTGGCTGCAGCATGACAGGGTTCCCCCGACCGCCTCTGATGATGATGCCCTTGTCATCCATGGCTTGCTGTGCGTGTGAGAGCAAGTGTGTTCGAGAGTGCGTGCAGATTGTGGTGCCGGGCAGTTGCGGCTGCGGGTTGCTTCCACCGCTTC
The DNA here is from genome assembly GCA_014705045.1 of Colletotrichum theobromicola. Taxonomy (NCBI): domain Eukaryota; kingdom Fungi; phylum Ascomycota; class Sordariomycetes; order Glomerellales; family Glomerellaceae; genus Colletotrichum; species Colletotrichum theobromicola. The sequence goes on along the minus strand of JABGLZ010000913.1, from coordinate 14,542 downwards.
CTGCTCTGCAACATACCTTACCATGCCTCGCTAGGTATCCGTAAGGTAGACCTGACTGAGGTGGGCATTTTGGACAGGGCTGGGCCGCTTCGAAACCCATCAGTTCCATTGTGGAAGCAAAAGACAAGAAACACCCGACTCCGAGCTCCCTGTCTCTCGTCGTGTCTTTCTTTCCTGACTCTTTCGCGCCTCCTCGCCACGTCTTTGCACGTCCTCAATTGCGCCGGCCGATTCAGCGTTTTGTTTTGAGTACGATCACCGTCCTTTCGGCATCATAACGCTCCTGTCGGTTCAGAAGATTCCTGTTCTCCTTGACTTCGGCTTCACCAAGTTTACAGCATAAGGTATTGCAACAGTACCTGCCTTCACTACCTACCTTCCATTCTTCCTTCCAGTGCCTTCCTCACCTGACGACCTTCCCTACCTCACATCACCGCACCCTCCCGCCATCTTGTTTTCACATCCTTCCTGTCTGTTTCCTCTCTGCCTCTAACGCAATGAACTGACCAAGTCAAGCCTGCAGTCCCGACTCTTCTTGATCCTTCCGCCGTTTGACTCTGTCGTGCTTGTACAGTGTTGCAGCCACTTACACACATCACCACCTGCTCCACCGCTGCTCATCCGCTTTGGACGACGCCATCCAGCACTCTCTGTCCCTAGGTACATTCAGCTAGCGCGGTTGTCTAAGCCTCGACGGCTCGAAATTGGCACACCTGAATCCAACGCTCAACGGCTCTCCGAGCTCTGGACGGTGAGCCACTTACCTCCACTCAAGGTACGCCGTCACAACACCCGCCTTGGCCGCCCGTCCAGTCCATCTCTGGACCTACTGTGCTCTCACCGGCGTACCACCGACCGCTGAGGAAGCTCCAATCCCACGCCGGTAACCAAGACCCCGGCTCCGTTTGCGAGCGAGCACGGGCGGATCGTCTCCATCTGGTCACTCGCACCCGGCCGGAGCACCCTGAGTACTACGCCATGGCCCCCCAAAAGTCCACAAGCGTGCGCCTGAAGGCCCGGCCTACGCTCGTTCCTTTCAAGGACGATACTAGCCTCATCGCCGTCCGCTACGAAAAGACGGTCCAGGCAGAGCCTCCTATTCCTATTCTTACGCGCCTCCCCCGGAGGTCTCTATCCATCTCGACGCGTCGAACTTGCCGTTCTGCAACTTCGTCTCTTCCAAGCCCGCCCATCAGTCCTGTCGTCGTCACTCCTCCTCCAGCAATCGAACAGCACCCTGCCTTTCGTCCCCGTGTCCCTCCCGCTCACAACGATTGGAAGAGGGACTCCGGCCTTGCACCTACTGCTTCGTCTGGAGCCACGATCGTCGAGGAGTGCGAGGATCAGGATCACGCGTACGACAAGATTGACGCCTTGATTGTTGCTGGCAACGTTGTGCAACGACGGAAGCTCGTAACACCATCCATCTGCGATAGCGAATCCCTCTATTCCACAGAAGAGCCTACAGCAGCCAAACGGCCTTCGCTTGGCCGATGCACGCGGAACGCTGCGCAAATGTCCATCGCCATGGACCATTATCATCTTGCGCAACTCCAAATCGCCGAACGTAAGTTGTCTGGCAGCTTTAGCAGCACCTTGTCCGTAGAGTCTGCGGTTGAGTTGCGGGACAAGAATCTAGCCGACCTATCACCTGCCACGCAGCCAATGATCACCCCGGCGCGGGGCTCCTCTTTTACAGCCTCCGATAAGTCGCCTAACTCCCCTGTCGACATCCCAGACGACTTCGACCTCCTGAGCAAGGATGCCGCCGCCTTCTCCCCCATTTCAATCTCCATCCCCACCGTCAGTCTGCTCGACGATGATTTCCTGACGACCCTCTCCTTCTCAAATCGTGGCAGTATCATGTTTGGCGGTCGCCGTGCTTTCGCCGCACAAACAACCGACGGAACAATGGAAGCCAAGTCGCAAACGGATGATGTCCACGCGCCAGCTCCTGCATCACCCCCGACTCTTGCCTCTGAGCCTGCGCCTCCTATCCTCCAAATTAAATACGAGGAACCACCCGAGAGCGCTGCCGCCACTATGAACGAACCCACTGCGAACGATTCTGCTACCAGTGAGCTCATTCCGACTGGGATTCCTTCCAGCGAATCCCGAAGGATGGAGCCCAGCGAGCCCAACGTACCCAGCGCACCGGAAATCAACGCGACGGAAATCAATGCGACCGATGCAGGCGCTGCTGAGACGATGACCGGGACAACGATCGAGGCGACTACCGCACACCCAAGCACTGCACAGACAATCGTGGATCCGGCATCGCAAGCCGCGATGAAAACACCAAGTATCCGTGTCCTCTCCGCTGACGTGGAGTTGGAATCTCGAAAGGTGAGATCGCTCTATGCATCTGGCGATAGCATCAATTGGGAAGACGGCGGACGACCGTCGGATGTGGGCGAGCAGTTGGATGCAAACCCCGAAAATCCGACGGAAGAGACCGAGAACGATCCGTATGGTTTCCTTTTTCCACTTCGGTATTGACATCAGTGTGCTAACTTTGGTTTCTCTCATAGGGTCGCCGAGCTGCAACCTCCCGCCTGGGGCACTCCAAGATCTGGAAGTTCCTATTCTCAACGTCCCGAAACAAGAAGCGAGTATGAGGTGGCTGGTGGTTTTGAGGATTGGGAGGACCTCAACGGCTATGACGTCGATCGTTACGGTTTCATCAACCCACGCAAACCCGAGGCGAGAGTGGGCACCCCCACCGACCTTAAATCATCGCAGCACGCTCCTAAGAAGAAGAACATTTTAAAGCGAGATCCATTTGGTTTGGGTTTGCCACTTAGGGGGCCAAATAGGAAGGTGTCCGCAAGGTCGCTCAACACCCAAACCTCCAAGGCGTCGGTTGCATCTCGTCGGTCAACTCGTTCAGCAATTAGGCATGCTGGTAACTTACTCCCCCACAACCGTGACCGGCGGTGGATGGACGAGGCCGGTGGCATGCTCTCGCTTTCCTTGGGAGACGAAGAGAACATTGAAAAGATCTCCGAGGCCATCAAGAGAAAAGAGTGGGAGAGATCCGAGAAGTGGCGTAAGATGGCGAAGGTTATTAAGAAAGGGAAGGATGGTGAGGGCATGGAATTCGATTTTGACGTCAAAAACCAAAAACTGATCGACAGGACATGGAAGGGCATTCCTGATCGATGGAGAGCCTCTGCGTGGTATTCCTTCATGGCATCGGCAGCAAGAGCCCATAGAGACTCGCCGTCCGAAGACTCGATCATTACCGACTTCCACCGACTTCAGTGCCGTGGCTCCCCAGACGATGTACAGATCGACTTGGACGTGCCTCGCACCATCAGTCGGCATGTCATGTTCCGGAAGCGCTATACGGGGGGGCAGCGACTTCTCTTCCGAGTTTTGCATGCCTTGTCACTCTACTTTCCAAACACCGGCTACGTTCAGGGCATGGCCTCGCTGGCGGCAACCTTGCTCTGCTACTTCGATGAGGAGAAGTGTTTCGTCATGCTGGTCCGTATGTGGCAGTTGAGAGGACTGGAAAAGTTGTATAGTCCTGGATTTGACGGGTTGATGGCAGCATTGAGCGACCTACAGACTAAGTGGCTGAGCGGCAAGGACGTCGCCAAGAAGCTGGTAAGCCATGATCATTCCCCCTCACTGCATGATTTGTCGCTGACTGGAATAGACGGAGCTCTGCATCGATCCTACAGCGTACGGTACTCGATGGTATTTGACGCTTTTCAATTTGTCCATACCGTTTGCTGCTCAGCTTCGTGTATGGGACGTATTTCTGCTTCTCGGCGAGAATCCTGACGCATCGCTCACGAAGCTTTCCGATTCGCCAGTTACCATGACCGGCATCGATGTTCTTCATGCCACCAGTGCAGCTCTGATACACGCTCTACGAGAAGTCCTATTGGACTCGGATTTTGAGAACGCCATGAAGGCGTTGACATCATGGATTCCCGTCAAGGACGAGGATCTACTGATGAAGGTGACGCGGGCGGAGTGGAAGCGCCAGAAGAAGCGGCCCTAGAGTGGTCTTCTGGCACGCAGGCTTGGAAGCCAGGCTACGACACGGTGACGTTTTGTTATGTCTTTCAATTCGCGTTTATGGGTGTTCTTGCAAGGCGTTCACGGAGCTGGCCATGATGACCTCGGCGCATGTCGTCGACGAATACCCCGGATTTAAATTTTGGTCTCTTCAGACACGGAGGATCTCATTTGTTAGTGAGACGAAAGCATTACGCGGGAACAAAATGGAAGCGATTGCTATCAGAAGTGATACGAGGAGACCTGGACCACAGCACGAATCTTTCATATACCCTCATGAGATAATATACTTTGGGGTAACGTCTACCCGAAGTATAAACAACAATGTATAATGTATTACTCCCCGTACCAACATTCGCAGTGCCCCCTACTATGTCAGGCTCTTGCTCTCGTGTGATTGAAATACTGCCCCCATCGTATGGCTTTCCCCCGGTCCCCCGAGGCCCGACGAATCGCGTTCATTTTCCGTGTGCAGAGAAGAGGTTACCACGATTCATTTTGCTCGCTCCACTGTGCCCGTCTCCAGCTGCGGCGAGTCAAGCATCAACCCGACCTTTGAAGACTGCGCGATCCATGACCAGGGATTTATAACTAGGGTCCTGTTTCAACCTGCATTTCTTCTTCATCATGTTGCATCCTAGTCATTCGTCTATTAAATATTAATGGCGTGCCCAACATAGTCCCTTATTAAAACAGAGGCTTATCTTGGGAGGCGTCGATCTACATATGCCATTGTGGGTTTCTCGTACGAGTTGGCAGTCGATCTCCATCTCCCCGGAGTTTTCATCTCAATTACTACCCAGGAATAGAAACACATGTATGCCCACAGAGTCAGGAACCTTCTATATCGTTCTGCGGGGTGTTGCAGCCCGCGGTGTGGATATCCCAAACTCTGTGCCTGCACCGCCCGTTAATGGCGGAGAGGCTCGTGAGAATCGTGTCCCCAAGCCTACGTCGAGGAAACCTGTGGGTCTGGGCTGGACGATGTGATCTGTAATTTATCTGGGCATATCTCAATAAGAAAGGGTGTGCGGTTTCGAGGCGTAATGGGCTTTGATCCACTGATACCCGGCGACGGTTCGTACCTAATTGTCATCCTCACAAACTCAACTATAGTTCCGACAGAATACCCATTGATAGACCATGTTATACTATAGTGCATTGGAGGTTGACCTCTGCACAGGAGGTTCACCCACAACAATGTTAGTGTCGAACAACGTTGAACA
>JABGLZ010000095.1:0-59238 GCA_014705045.1 Colletotrichum theobromicola | reverse complement strand
GTGAGCACTACGGCGTGCTAGAGCCTATCGAAGAGAACAGGTGCAAGGAGGATTCCATTCAAAGCAAGGTCGCTATGGTATTCGCGATCTATGGCTCTCTTCAGGCCGCTATCGCTGCGGTGGCTGCATTACCCTGGGGCATTGTTGCAGACCGAGTAGGGAGGAAGATGGTGTTTCGATTAGCTGTGCTGGGTACGATGCTTGATCAGCTATGGTTCCTCGCGGTTTGCGCGTTTACTCCGACAATTCCACTCAATGCGATGTGGGCTGGCTCATTCTTGCTGGCTATCGGCGGAGGCAATCCTATCGTGTCTGCTGTGATATTCTCAATGCTCACCGATATCACTACCCCTGAAAATAGGTTGGTACAACACGCCCCGTTTCGTGCTGGCTTCTGCTCACCATGCACACAGAGCTAAAAAGTTCATGACCGCCCATCTGTCATCCATGATTGGAAATCTCGGCTCCCCTTTGATCGCCGGGTGGATGATGGACAAGACCGGGCCGTGGCCAGTCATGTGGTTGTCGCTGGCTGGTTCTGCAACCGTTGGCTACGCCATCCGACTCATCCCGGAGACACGGCCGGCAGCCCGGGCTCCGAGAGATGTCTCTACGGATGGGCCTACCATCAACGCTTTTCAGCGCCTATCTCACCATCTGAGGGAAATCTCAAGACTTTTTAAGATGCCGTCTTTGGTCATCCTCATATTGGCAATGCTTTCATTGTTTCCCATTACGCTGTCTATCTTCCAGTTCATGATCATCTTCGCCTCTAGGCGCTATCAGATTCCAACGTCTCAAACCGGGTTTCTCTCGTTCTTTTACGGCTTCAGTGTCGCCATCGTCATCACCGCCATCTTACCAACCGTTTCAAAGTTTCTCGTCTCACCCCGGGCACCAAAGGTCCTGCGCTTCACTAACAGCAATAAGCGTGACCTCTTCCTCGCCCGGGCATCTTCCGCCATGCTCTTACTTGGCAGCCTATGTATGGCTGTTTCGCCAACTTTGAGCACCTTTACTGGCGGGCTCGCACTATTATCACTTGCTTCAGGTTGGGGCAGCTATGCGCGCAGTCTGTGTGCGTTATACGTGGACAGCGCGCACAGGACGCAGCTCTATTCAATTATGTCGCTCGTTGAGACAGCCGGGATGATATTTGCACAGCCTGTGCTTGCTGGTCTCTTCAGTTTTGGCATGGAGCTTGGCGGCTTCTGGATCGGATTGCCATATTTAGGTTGCGCTTGTTTTTGCGTTGCTGCACTGGGACTGTTGCTCTTAGTGAGGCTTCCGGCGCTAGGAGGCGGATATAATCATGTTTAGATACTAAATTGTTTTTTCTTCGACCTTGATGACTCTTTATTTAGAAAATCAAAGCTCTTCCATGCATGGTATCTCGTACGAACACTGCGGATATGGTGGCCTCATCCTCACAACGTGTTTATCCCTGAGCAAGAGACATTCACCCCCGAGCTGTGTGATTCCCACAGACACCTTTCCAGGTGCTGGTGATATCTTCTCAATTAGCCTTTTAAGAGTAAAGTACATGCTGAAATGTATTACTGAATATTGCAGGTACTTTAATGGAACGGTTCGGCCTCCTTGTTAGCAACTATCCCATCGAGTGTCGCATGGCGTCAGTACATCCATTCCTTAGTTGTGTCCCGCCAGCTTTCCCCAAATAGATTCTTTGTAAGGGCTTTTCATTCGCGGGAATAACGGCCATAATTCGGAATCACGTCCGCTTGATTAGAACTCCGCGCGCGTTTGTGCTGACGCTATGCCGCACTGAATGGGATGAGAGGAACTGCTGCAGGCCGCAGGGATGGTCCCTGATAATAGGTTAGATATAGGCTGCGGGTGGCTAGTCCTCACGAACTTCTAGGATAATGCATAATACAAGTGTAAGGAGGTAAGCACTACGAGATGTCAACGACTTCACTTAGCATTTGATATATCTAATATCGTTCGAACAAGGCGTCTTGTTCATAGCTTTGTGCGGTGTAATCAACTTGTCTCATTTGGTCAGGTTAATCCCCATACCAGAACTATATAACTAAGAAACATGAGATAGCCACCGTTTACAATAGGTAGTTAGAATACAGTGCTCCCTATTGCAGGTCCGCCGCTCAGAGCCGCCAGTGTGCTGCAACGCAGTCATTCTTGTCTGCAGTGTAGATTCTACCTGCAAAGAAGGCATCCCGCCTAGTGATGCAAAGAGTACATTAGAAATACGTACCATGTGGGACTGTGGAACTGCAGCAGATGTGTTCAGAAACTTACGGCAGAGAGTGCGGTTTGGATCCTCATGAATCCCCTATCCGAGGACCTGCTTGGGATCAGCAGCGTCGATCTCATCCTGGTAGGCGTCAGGGTGCTTGTCTCCGTCGATGAACAACTTCAGGATGTAGTTGACGCTGTCCGAAATGTTTTCCTCGGTGACCTTGTCAGCAGCCTTCTCGGAGCGCTTGGAGGCCGTGTTCATGAGGGTAGAGCGCTTCACGGTGATGCTGCCAATGGCGCGCTCAGAGATGGGCGAGGCGGCGACGGAAGCCGCGAGGGTGACAATGAGGGCAAGAATGGCGGACTTCATTTTGATTGTTCAAAGGGGATGGTACCAAGTAAGAACCCGAGAAGAATGTGTTGTTGTTGTTTTGTGTTGATCTGTGAGGCTGTGATGATGAGAGACAGGGTAGTGATTGAAGGGCGGGAAGCCTCTATACTTATAGTCAAATGAAAACATACAAGCCAGCCTAAAAGGAAGCAACTCGTCTGCGTACTTCTGAGCCTTCGAGACTGTTCACCTTGGGAATGTGATGTGTCTCTTGCGCAACTCCTCTCTCCAGTCGACTTCTTGCTCTGGATATCGCGGCTTCACACTATGTCTCCATTGCATTCAACAACATCGCACGACTCGAGCATTTTCGTCCCGAACACAAGTCTAACCGTCGGTCTCAAGGGTCTATAGGAATATGCTGTCAAAGTTCACTGGCGGCTAACCTTACCCCGTTAGTTCCACTGACTCATTCAATAGATGCATCATCAAAGCTAACAGAGACTCGGTTAACAGATGCATTATGAAAGCTAAATCAGGGTCTCTCGAATGCGTTTCCGCTCGTTGACGGGAAATGGTTCGCGTTGATTTGAAGGAAGCCCGGTCACCACCTTAACTCCGTGAACACCTCGTCAGCGCTAGTTCCACGATAGTTTCCGTCCGCGTCCCTTCATTTCCATGCACAACATATCCTAGGCAACCCTACGAGTTGTATCTTCTTTGTATCTACATCAAATACTGCCTGCAACCCTTATCGATCTTACTTTCAGCCTTTTCCTGATGAGGAATATCGGCGAATATCACGACCAAGACTCAACAACGCCCGTTCTAATTGCTGACAACGCGCATGGAAAATAATTCGCCGACTCCATTTCACAGTACAAACCCTTCAACAAAGTCCGTCAACAGGATGAAACGAGCTAGCAAAAAGACTTCGCTAGACTGATCTATGTACATAACGTTCTTCTGCCGATGGAAGATTTGTATTCCAGAGTCGGCTTTTTGAGCTTCTCGGAACTCTCTCAGTATAGCGGAAGTTAAAGCATTTTACGGTGCCGAACTTCACCTCCGGAGAACTTACGCTCTCGCATCCTCCGCTGCTCCGCTGGTTAGACTCTAATTACTTGAGTAAGAGAGGCATTCGTATTCACCCGAGCAAGCGATCTACGGAGATGCAATATATCATTCAGAGGCTCCCTTTTTTCCACTATCACCAGTCTACGCGTAAGGCACATTGTCTCCTACCTCTCTATCCCTTCTTCATTCTGAATTCGCTCTCGAGCCCAGCTCAACCACAATGCTACCCACACTGGAACCCAAGAGCCCATCTTACAAGCCTCTCATGTCGACGGACAGCCGTGACTCTGAGTCTGTTGAGGACTTTGGCGGCTGCCACGCCGGCGAGAAGAGTCTTGTGCAGCGCTTCCGTTGGATAGAATGGAACCAACGAGCTGCTCCATCACGGATCACTGCTTTACTTGGGAGCTCCCTCATTCCTCTAAGTATCCTGGTTCTCAGCACGGCTTTTGGTTTCCTATTTTCTGGCTTGCGAGCTCCATCTGATCAGGATTGTGCTCGTCAACTATCTATGTGGTGTAAGTCTTGCCATTCAACCCTCCTGGCGATGCTGGGCAGTAAGGCAAAACACAGACGCGTTCTAAATGTTATAGCTCCTGCACTTGAGGCCGTCGAATATGTTCAAATGGATTTCAATGACGCATTTAACTCGACAAGCATTTACCGTGGGCTTCCGACTCCAGAGAGGGAGCAAGCCTGGTTTGATCTCACATATAGTAAGTTTTCTACTACGTCTCACTCACCCATCAGTCCTACGCTAGCTTACCAAAAATCAGAACATGCGGTGGAAATCCCGCCTGAAAGGCTCGCAGGTCTCAACCGATCTGAAGAAGATCACCTTAAGCATGTGCCTGAAGATGTAGGCGACGGTTATGTCGCACTGCTTGAGGTCTTTCACCAACTCCATTGCCTAGTAAGCCCACATCGCCAGTCCCGCTCCCCAATTTCCACCGAAATCGGACTGCTGATATACTCGCTCTCTGCATAGAATATGATACGGGTATATACCTGGTGGCAGGTGGGCAAGTATGACAAGATCCCAGTTGGGCTGTCAAACGACCCCCTGAAGAACCGTATACATGTTGATCACTGCCTGGAAGCCCTGCGCATCTCACTCATGTGCTTCGCCGACGTCACCCCCCTCATGGTTCGCATTGGCGGACCGGCGGGTGCGCGTGCGGACTTCAACACGCACCACAAGTGTCGCAATTTTGACAAGATTTCAGACTGGATTGACGACAACTGGACAGTTAGATGAATTTTTAGATTTAGTGCGCCTGGGGCTGTCATAGCCTGAGTCTCAAGGGATCCAGTGCCGTCATCACACGTCATAATGTCACAAGGATGAACAATGCGATATGAAAGTTAGAGAGATGCATATCTAAGATAGTTGAATATAATACATGTCCATATCTATCTGGCTACTTGAGTGAGCAGACTCTAGTTAATCTTTCAAGTCTTTGGCTTAAAAGGGCTTGCTGTTGAATTATCGTTCCGTTTCGCCAAGCTCGCATATGTAGAATATGTCCCCTTGAGCATTTTGATTTCCGACTTGGCGCTGAACTTCTCCATCAGAAAGCGTGCAATGTTATCAGGCATCCAAGAACAATTCTATAGTGCGTTGCTTAAATACGCACATGTTGATAGTAAGAAATGTTGATATTCGTGGAACAGTCGCAGTCAGGTAATACAATCCTTTGCCATCTACGTTCTGGCCTCTTGTTACATATGCTGATTAACCTCAAATCTTTCAATTTTGTGAACTCCAAACTGGCAATTATAGTAAGTCCCTGCAAAATACCTCTCATCTCAGTAACAATCTGGTTTCTACGAGCCTCTAAGTCGATGCCCTGCGTATCCCTTCTCACCGCTCCCCACCGATTGTCCATAGATGCTTGAACCAGCTGCCCTCTTTCTGAATCAGCTCTTTTGGAATGCCCTGCTCAACTACCTTTCCAGAGTCGAGCACCACGACCCTGTCGAAGTTCATTACCATGTCGAGTCGGTGGCTTATCATCAAGATAGTATAGCTTTTGAACTCGCTCCATACAATCTCCTGCATTTGCTTTTCCGTCTCCACGTCGACGCTGCTGCTGAACTCATCCAATATAAGTAGCCCGCCAAAGTTGCTTTCTTGAAGAGTGTGAGATGTGAGATGCAGTTCCATGTCATCTTTGCCAACTAGGGATCGAGCAGTGTCCACATAGTTAATCCCAGCACTTGCTAAGAATTCACGCATGCGCACACGCTTCCGCAAGACCGCCCTGGCCAAGCTGAAAAGCTGTTTCTGTCCAATACTGAGAGCATCCGCGTTCATTGAGGCCCCGAGCCCGCCTTGGTCACTGACCAATTCCCAGAGCCGCACAGTTTTCAGCACCGCTTGGCACTCTTCATCGGTCGCAACTGCAAAGGGATCGAGGTTCATTCTGAAAGAAAAGCCATCCGGAAAGAACACTGGGTCTTGGGGAACCGCAATTACACGTTGGCGTAAGGTGGCACGGTCCATTGTGTAGAGGGAGAGACCATCAATGAAAATGTCACCGGAACAGGATGGAAGAGGGTCCAGGAGCCGTAGAAGAAGTAGGACGATTGAAGATTTGCCGCTGCTCATAGTGTAAGTGAATAACCATAAATCATGTTTTGAGAGCGGTACTCACCTGCCAGTACGTCCGCAAAGTGCCACCTTTTGACCCGGCTCAATGGTAAGCGTGAGGTTCTGAAGAGCAAGGTTGCTGTAGTTTGAATCTGTGATCGATCCATTCTCAATCGAAGTCAAGTCGTGATGGTATCTCAAAGTCGGTCAGCACATTCTCATGCACTCGACGTTGCCTTGATCAGGTCTATACTTACGTGTAAGACGCAGAAACTCCTCTGATTTCGACCAATCCCTTTTCCGGCCACGAAGTAGGCGGAACAACGTCCTCTCCGGCCAATCCTTCACGAGGGGTGTTTTCGGAAAACGACTTGAGTCTCAACACAGCACCAATGGAGGTCTCCAATAGCGTATACTTCTCAACCAGGTTCGCCAGTGTTCTTCCAAACGACATGATGGAAACCATACTAGCGCCGGCAAAGCCTGCATTGGAGCGCAGTTGTGTGGAAAGGGTCACCACAAGCACAGCTATCAGGGCGACCACAATGCCCAGGACAAATGACAACCAGCGCTGTACCATGCTTAAGAGATATTCAGGCCTCTGCGAAGTGTCCACCAGCGAGCTGTTAAGACGAGTGGCCTCATCCGTCCAGCCAAAAGCACGAAAGGTGACCATACCTCTGATCGTGTCAATGAAATTGGTGCTGAGACAGATAAGTAAAGCGTCGAACCCATGACCGACGGAGTTGAGACTTACTAGAGAGGAGCCTTTGCCTCCAGATCCAACAGACGCAACTGTCGAGAAGTACGCAAGTAGAACCTTTGAATACCATACACGATTGCCGCAATGAAGGGATACGAGATCATCACAAATGGAGACGAGGTCGCAATCACAGCAGCTGATCCCAGTCCAACCCATACTTGGAGTGATGTGTTGGTGAGGGCCTGCGGAAGCTCCCCGTCTATGAGAGTCATGTCTTGCGAGAACAAGTTCGTCAATACCCCTGTGTCTGTCATCGTCAAGTAACGCAGGGGCGCGGCAAAGACGGCTCGGAGGGCGTCTTTGTGCAAGTTCGCTCCGGAAAGCCTAATGATGACGAGTAGACCAAGAATCGCCTCTGCAATGAGGGAACCCAGTGCTAGGAACTGGAATAGGGCGTAAATGCCAACGTAGAACGATGTTGAGTATGCCGGGTTCGTTGAGAAGGCATTCTCGCCCCAAAACTTCAGCCAAATAGTCGGGAAGTTGTAAGTAAAGCCAAAAATGATGCCGAAACTAGCGAAAGCAAGCATCGGAACTGTTCCGATTTTCCGGCAGTAAAACCGAAACACCGACGCGTCGCCCATAATGCGTGCACCATCTCTGGTATGCCGTGGATCTTCGGATGATATATGTCGGCTGTGAGTTGTTGGAATATCAATATCTGTGATTGATGCTGATGCCATTGATTTCTCGGGATCCAATTCATTGTTCGCACCAGCTGACCCTACTAAAGTATGGATGGTTTCTTGTCCGCTGGCAATGACAACATCAAAGCTACCCTTTTCCGCAATAGTGCCGTTGTTGGCCAGTGCGATGACATAGTCAGCTGCCTGGAGATGTTGCGAAACGTTGGTGCAGAGAACAGCGTTCGCAGCTCTTCTTCTGAGCACCCCGCTGGGACCGAATACACGGCGAAAGACGTGCTCCTGTGTGTCTGCATCAAGAGCGCTTAAGACATCATCGAAAACAAGGAGGTCGCAGTGCCTATACAGAGCTCTCGCAATAGACACTCTCTGTTTCTGTCCTCCACTCAGACTGATTCCATTGCTGCCGACCTCGGTCAGGTCGCCTTGGGGAAGAAGACGGAAGTCTTGGGAAAGCATAGTGGCCTCAATGGCGGCTGCGTATCGCGACTCATCCACGTTCGTGGAGAAACCAAGTATGTTGTCCCTTATAGATGCGTTCCATAGAAATGGAACTTGTTCGCAGTACCCAACAGTGCGGCAGTTGATGTTCATGACAGTCTGGCCTTCCGCAAAGGGGATTTCGCCGAGTAACGCTTTGCAGAACATGGATTTGCCAGAAGCGACTGGGCCGATTATCATGGTCAGACCGGGAGGAATCACAACGTTGATGTTTTTCAGGACGAAAGTCTCCTCAGTCCAGCCAAAACTTGCGTTGATCATCTTAACAACTGGTGAGGCTGCGTTGTGCGAACCAGGACCCTTAGGATCAATGAAAACATCGTGGTCTCGAAAGTCGTGCCGCGATTCTTCCTGCAGGAAAGACTGCACCCTTTGCAGACAGGTAAAAGCGGCAATCAACTGAGGGACCAGCTGGAAGAGGGACGAAAGCGGTTCTGATAGCAGAAGTAAATACGAAATAGAGGTGAAGATGGTCGTGACGTTGAGATCCCGGGCTGTGAAAGCCAAAGTGAAAACAGGAGCCAACAGAACAGGTGTGAATCCGATGCCCACCGAGATGACCAGGAACCACCGGAATCTGCCTCCGACCTTGAGTTCGTCCAGCCGTAGCGAATTGATGGTGTCTTCAACGGGAACTTCCAATCCTGATATTTTCAGGGACTTCATGTTGCCAAAGACGTTCGCCGTATGACTGATGCGCTTTTGGATCTTCTCCATCCAAGCCATTTGCCGTGGCCCGATGTATCGCATGAGAATCGAAGAGCTAGCAATACATAGCATAACGACAACGACGGGTACGGCAAATGAGGCGCCGAGTTTCTTTTCGAGCAGCCAACAGGCCAGACCGGCTTGTATCGGATTGGCCCAAAACTCGTGGAATTCCATAAGCCCCATGCGGACTCGCTCAATGTCCGCGCTCATCAACGTCAAGGCAGCCGAATTATCCGCAGTTGAAATTTTGGCTTGAAGGGTTTTCCTATAAATCACTGCAGCCAAATAGGCGCGTATCGCACACAAGAGCCGTTCCTGGAAATACCAATACAAGGCACTGGCGATCGGAATGCCCATGTAGACGATGACTGTAGCGCCTATCAACCCGTAACCTCTATTGGCATACTGACTGGTTTTCGGATCCTCTAGGAAGTTCAGAAGAGCCTCCAAGAGAAATGGTTGACAGAACACAAGCCCAAGGAGTACAATTCTGGGAACAACTGGCAGTAATAAAGGAGCGACCAGGCTTCTTCCGAGCGCTCTGGCAAGACCATGGCTCTGTCCCTCAAAACGCTGAGGCTCTAGTCTTCGGGTGGTGTCCTGGAGAGTCTTCACTGACAAACTCTTGTCGAGAGGAAAGAGATCCGGTACAGTCAAGACTCTCTTGTAACCACATATGAATAGCGGATTCAGCCATGAGAAGGTCGCTAATGAGAATACGCCGCTTGTTTCCTCTGGGCTGTGATCTTCACGGTCCCAGGGAATCCACGGCAGCTTTCGCCAAGACTCCAACACAATCAAGGCAATCTTCCAGGCGGCGGCAGCAGTGAATGTTCGCGCTATGGTGACTTCGCGGAAAGTGACGGCGGACAGCCATAACGATCGTACTTGCGCAGCATCCAAAAGAATAGTTGACATCAAGAATGTGTTGAGCAAGATGGAAGGTCGCGGTGAGCGAGAATGCTCAAAGAAGCTCAGTCCCGACATGCATATTGCCGCGATGAGGCTCAAAGCAGAAGCAACAGTTGATAGCGTCGTTGCCCGAGGAGTGACTGTACTGTCGAGAATGAGATTGGCCAGTTCTAAGACTGCATAGATGGTAGTCGCAGCCTATTTCGATGAGTTAACATGAGTGATTGACACACATTTCGTGAGACGCATACCAGCTTGATGCACTGAAAGCTTACACCGCCCACTATCTTCGGTCTGCGAACCAGAATTATGATCCTTGGGATCGACAGAGCGATGAATATGGTAGTGGGTAGGATTGCCAGGAAGATTCTCTCGAACTTGAGCGTGAAGTCGAAGTCATTGCGGCAGCCCTGGACACTCGGCCCAATGGAGTCGTCGTTTGGACAGGACATGAAGTTCATCCTGATAGCGTCAAGGCATGTATGGTGAGTCTCGTTCGGCGCTGGTGTTGAACTCCCTATTCCCCTATCAGTGGATCGAGCAGCGATGTTTGGGCCAGCAAAACTGTTTGTGTGGGCGCCGTACCAAGATTGTCAGTCCAGTTGAACGATCATGTTACACCCTTACTTCACACCTACCTTACGTTCTCTTGGAGGTGGCACCCACTGGCCCCTACTATCTTGCAGACGATCAGCACGGTTCTCATGATAATCAATGCTGTTGAACTCCTTTCTGGAGAAACTGGTCGGACATCAACATTGGGTGCTGACTCGTGACCTCATCTTAGCCCTCTGAGCAGCAGGAACTCAATGTGTTCTCCTGCCATCTTGAGTTAGACATAAAGTTATGTCGGTCGGCATCAATTTCTCAGCTTAACAATAACACGGGCAGTTTGATTAACGATACGATCCTGGCTCTACCTTTATTGCGTGTGATTCTTTGGAGTCTACAGTTGGGACTAAGTAAATCTAGAAAAGGCTTAATTCCATCCCCCCGTTAGGACTAAAGGCTACTGGGGTATGCCTACTTGTGTGAAGAACATAAGGTCCCTCGTATAATGTCCGATCATACAATGTCCGATCTTAAGTGAAAACATGGGATGTCAGGTAATGTTGTACATAAGGGCTGGTAGTCAGGGTCTCGGAATTTACCCAACATCCGTAGTATTTCCACCGCCACATGACTTATACTTCGCTTGGTTCAGGCCTTTTCGAAGTTACTGACCCGGGCGACTCCACACACCATCCACTGGATGACGAACTCATTATACATCTCTCAGTACATTACTTACGTGTACTACTCTTCTTTCCTATCTGGAGTGCCATGATTCAGAAACACAAACGGGCGGGGCAGCTAGTGGGCGGAATAGTCTCTCGGTCGAAATGTTGCATATTAGCCGCAACAGGGACGAAGTACAATCAAGGTACATATTCGGTGGCATCTCGCAGATTAACTCTGGGAAGAGAGCCCCGTTTGTTAACTACATCATGCAATGGACATAATGACATGAGAACAAGCCTTGGGTGAGCGGACAGGTAAGATCCCTGAAGAGATGTTGACATCAAGTCAGAGGAAGCGGGGTCACTGCGGGAGAGTCGATCAGTCGGCAAAATAACCCTAATTGGCCTCGTTCTGCCACGTGCAGTGGTTCCTCTCGGGGAGACTGAGCATGGCTGTCCACAGCATACATTCTCAAGGAGCTTTGCTACAAGGGATCCACGTGCCGTACCTTGAATCTGGTCAAGCAAGACCAACAAGCATACTCTAAACATAGTTTACAACACACTTAACATCTCTTCCCAACTAAGATAAGCAATATAGACAAAGCTGAGATAACCATCAAGAGGATAGTAATAGTATACTACATATTCTAGCTTACTGACTTCAACGAGAATGTAACACCATTCCTGTTGACCCAATCTAGCAACTTGGGAAACTTCCTGCATTTGTGAGATGCTTGAAAATCTTCTCTCATAGGCGCCTTTAACGCCTCAGAATCTTTCTTCTTGTAAACCAAATATGGGGTAACGTCGCCGGTGCACATCAGTGCCTGACGCAGCGTATCAATACAGTGACTTGTGTGATCCCGGGCAATTTCTGGCGAATTAGACTTGAGTAGGCTTGGGGTAATATCTTGAGGGTATGAGTCTTTCCATATGTATTGCCGTAGCATGTTGAGGCAATGGAGGTGATGAAAGACCTCGACTACACCGACGTAACCTAAGGAAGGGGAGTCAGGAATTGCCGGCACAAACCCTTGGTCGACGCTTCTGTTGAGATAGGGAACACGATCAGGTGGAATGATGACACCAGGGACTATGGAAGGTCAACTGTCAGCAACATATCTACTTCACTGCTCTCGTGCGATATCCCTTCTTACCTTGGGAAAGGCTTTCCCACTTGGCCTCCATCTCTGCAGTGGGAAGTCCGGTGAAGCCTGAGTTATCTAATCCCAGACCACTTTCAAAGTCACGTTGCTCATACTCGAGAGCTTCCAATAGAGGGGCTGGTTGATTCATCAGTAACTAACCAAATTGACAATGCAGTAGGAAATTTGAAAAGAAAAAAAAAAGAAAACAAGAAAAGGAACTCATTACACTTACACCAAACACTAAGCTGCGTAGCACAGTACTTGTCTGACGGGGCATATCTCAGAGCTGTCACCATCATCAAAGCACCGCTGAAAAACATGCAATAACATGTAAAGCGCCATAGAAACTCGAACGGGTTCGAACGAAAGCTTGCTGACACCCAACGATCCGGTGAAATAGATGACTTCTCAGTTTCAAGCGGCAATGCCACTTCGCTGTCGGCATTCAACCGAGAATAGCCCGTCATCCATTTCATGTTTCAAAGATTGAGAAGAAAATGTTCTTTCATTAAGGAGGCGATGTGAGAAAATCGAAAGCCCGGATACGCTTGTGTTTTTGCTACACTATTCTAGAGATAGAGATGACGGCCGGAGTCAAGAAAATTGACAAGGGGAGATGCAACTATTGAAGTCAGCAAGAGACCCTCACTTATCTCCGGCTTGTGGGGGCACACGACGACATGGTAGACTTAACGCTAACGAATGCTAAAATGGACGTCGCAGTCAGGGACTGCCTGTCCTGGCTGTCCATACTTCTTCAATTGAGTCATTGCGGTTTTATTGCGGTTGCCCAATGATAGTTGGTAAGAGTGCAAGTACTACGTACAGTCTGCAGCGTGCTATGCGGACTCGGCTCGTTTATTTCCCTCCTAGCTAGAACTCGCTCGCTAGAGTTTTCTTAGTTTGTTGCTCAAGGAATTGGGCGTGGATTCTAGTGGAAGCTTATTTGTTGTCTTTGCGCTTGGAGAATTCTTCCCGGACAAAAAGCAGCTTGGAAAATATTCCCCGGATCTCAATTGAACATTTCAAAGCGCTCATCACATCGTCGACGATTCAGATTCCCAGCAGGCTGGATGAACTTAATGCTTCGCCGGGAGGAACTTTAATTCTCCCCGGATGATAGCTGACAGCTAAGCAAGGCCAAACTCTCTCTCAAGTCGAAGTGGCGAAGCTGAAGAAGGTTGCGTCGTCCGCGAACTGTTGGATATGCGCGGATTAGTTGGCCCCATACCGGTAGATGCAAAGCGCCCAGTTTCACCTCCATTCGTCATCCACGTTTAGACAAGCGAGGTGCGGCGAATTGAAGCTTCGCACTCCCCTTCGCCACTTTTGTCGAAACTTTCTCGCCAAAGGGTTTGGTACCGGTGACACCTTGGAACGCACTGCCGACGATTTGCATGATGGCATGCACAGAGCGAGCTAAATGATGAGTACGACGGCTTTTGTGGTTCCCGAGTACGACGGCGTTCGGGATATTTTGAAGTGGCTTAATGTCGCCTAGGCGATGGCCAAGAGCCGAGAGCTGAGAGCTGAGAGCCGAGACCGCGATGCCGGCCGAGCAGGTTTAACTTGCGGTCTACATTTGGAGTAGTCTCCCGGCGGGCGCTGGATCGGAAGTCAGAGTCTAAGTCAGTCCGTCTTAAAGAGTCGGCCTAGGGCCGATAGCCTGTAGGGCTAATTACGGCCCTACCAGAATGAAAAGCTTATGCTCACCGAAAAGCATGCTCTCATGCCTTTGCGTTGGAATATTTGTCCCTTTGAAAATCGACCAGACCTTGATCCCCCCACCGCCCCATGACAAAGAAAAACGATCATCTGGAGAGCTCAACTTCGGTCTAGAGATCAAGAGTTAAACACGCTGTTACTTGTGGCCTATTTGGCGGTGGCAGTTGGTATTTGAATACGAACAAGTCGCGCATTCAGTTCGTGACATTCCGATGGCGATGCGGTGATTCTCCATACTAAATGCAATAGAGAGCATAGGTAGATTAACATGAGACTATTTCCCTTCCAACATATGCGCTCCGTCATATCAGCATTCAGGTGCTGAGATCTATCATCTCCCACTCAGCCTCAGTGAGCCCTAAAGTAAGTGAAAAGTACTTAGATAGTGTTTCCACGTGCTAATACGTCTGAGTCTTTTCTATAGCCTAGTAGTCAGTTTAGTAGAATATAGGCGAGAACTCTCTATCAACCCCGCCATCAGCTCGTCCGCGGGCCCATCGCGAACCTAGCTCAGAATGCAGATTGAGAACTTGCTGGTGCTGGTCCTAGTGAACGCAAAGGAAGGTGTTCGTCTGTTCAAAAGTATGAATTCTCAGCTGAGCCGCTAGCTTAGGACAGCGGACATCCCAAGGATCCTCATTTGGGAGGAGGGTTTTCTTGACAGCGTATCTGACGTTAAGAGTAATGATGCGGAGAGGTATCGTGTCGTTGACGGTCTCGTTATCCATAATATTGGTTGAATGGCACACTAATTGTTGAAGCTGCCTTCTGGCTGTCCTTTTTCCGCCAACCAGGCAGATTACAGCGATGGTGACCAAAATTGAGAAAGTGTAGACTATTTGGAGGCGGATAGGTTGATTGAAAAGCGATTCTTAACCACTCGAGGGGCACTCCTGCAGGGAAAAGATAACTTGACATAGCAGCACGTATCATAAATCATGGTTCCTTTTTGAAAGGGTGCGGGCTAAACGCATCTATCCCTGAAGAAGACGCAGTCACTTGGTCAGCCCTTCGAATGATAGGCGTTCTTCAACCTAATGAGGCCAGCTGCCAATTTCAATGAATCCACTGATATTGGCAATCTAAGCACCTCAGCTATCAAAATATTATGTGCTGAATAAACTTGACTTGGCGCCTGGCTTGTTTGCAAAGGCTTGCAGCGGAGTGGTGCTGGTGGGTATCGACACTGGCCCGATTCCAGGCCCCAGGAATATGTATTCCGCGAGAAGAGCCAACTCGCTTGTCCCGATTCAGTATATGTCCCAACCGCAGGCTAATGCATGCTTAATTTTTAGAAAGAAGACTAAAAACGTGCCACTCAATTGGATCGAGACTGACGATAACGTTCCCGTTACGCCTTGCAGACCCCCGCGACGCCTCGTTTCTTGGGGCGTCTAGCGTTGACTTCCGCATGACCGTGCCGCCGAACGGGGTCCAACGTTTCCAGCAAGGCTAAGTCCGGGAATAGGGGTCGTTGAGTGAGTCACTAGGCGAAGACATGTTTGCAGCAGTCCACTAAGTCTCCTCTCCTAGATTACGCTTAATCATATCTTGTCATTCAGCCGGGAAAGTTCCAGAACACCGCCAAATAATTATGAACCCATGGAGGACTACAGAACGGGAAACGATGCCGACTTCCCCGTCAACATGCCACCCTTGCAGCAAGTTGTCGCTATTACCGCATTAGGAAGCCCGACGGTGACCATTACCTAACAGTCGGGCCAACCTGACGGAGCCTCTGCCGGATTTCCAGCCCAGAGTCATCCCGCTCGTTCTGGCGCAAATGTCCTGCAGTCACTAGCCGGCGTTCAGCCGTTATTATCGGTTGATTTTTTCTTCACGTAATTGGCGGCGGTTGGCGGCTCGAATGTGTTGAAACCCGTCAGAATTCCTCCCGCTTTGCACCCACCGCTCCAGCACTCGAAGTCGAAAGATGGGTCCTAGCAGCAGTGCACAAACCATCGAGTTGCAACAGCTTCCGGCATCCGATGCTCAAGGACATGATGCAACAAAGATCCCCGATGGTGATGTTGCAGTATCACCATCAAGAGAAACGCAGAGAGACTTGAGTTTCTTGAGTCCATATCACAGTGGCGGATCTCCTCACTTCGCACCTCCCGAAGACGCTGTCGAAGTTTTTCAGAAATGGAATTACCCTCGTTCGAATATCGCACGGATATTGTCCATCTTCTGGAGTCTGATGGTCATGGGTGCAAATGACGCTTCTTATGGAGTAAGTTGTTGCTTCATGAAATCAGAATCTCAAGCTGTTTGATTTGGTACTTACATGAACTATCTAGGCTATCATTCCCCACGTAAGTCGATTCAGGACATGCTATGTGAAGTCTGGTGAATGAGGCAAGAAGCTAATTAAGCGACCTTAGCTTGGTAAATATTACGAGTTGCCCTACTCTTTTACATCGCTCATCTTCCTTGCGCCTTTCATCGGTCATACACTATCGGCGGCCTTGAATACCAGTCTCCACGAGACCGTCGGGCAAAGAGGAATAGCCATGATCGGTTCAGGATGTCACCTTGCAGCATACATCGCTATATCACTTCACCTACCATATCCAGCACTTGTGTTCATCTACATGCTTGCCGGGCTGGGCAATGGTATTGGTGATGCTGCCTGGAACTCATGGGTAGCCAGCAACCTGGCAGATTCCAATGTGGTTCTCAATGCCATGCACGCTTTCTACGGCCTCGGGGCGATTCTGGGGCCGGTGACTGCGACCACTATGGTCGTCAAAGCTGGCCTTCCTTGGTATGCCTTCTACTACTTCATGGTATGTTAATCTTCTTAGCCCGCTCATCTTCAAATCAACTGACACGGGCCGTAGTCCGGCTTAGGGGGCATAGAGCTCGTCGCAACAACCATCACATTCTGGTCTGCAACCGGCAGAGCGTACCGAGAAGCAAACCCCAAAGGTCCGGAACCAAGAGAGTCGATCGTACATGAAACGCTTTTCAAGCTACCCAACGCGAGGACAAGCTGGGTTTGTGCCATTTTTGCACTCGGATATGTCGGGCTCGAAGTATCGCTGGGTGGGTGGATCGTCACCTTCATGCTGCAGGTCCGACACGGCGAGGAATTCGCCAGCGGAATGACGGCAACAGGTTTTTGGGCTGGGCTAGCTGCAGGCCGCATCGCCCTCGGTTTTGTCACTCCACGTGTGGGAGAGAGATTTGCTGTGATGGTTCGTGTAGTTTGCAGTATCGGTTTCTGGGCGAATGCTGACGTATCTGATGCAGGCTTACCTCGGAGCCGCCATATGTCTACAACTTCTCTTTTGGCTGATCCCGCAGTTCTTCATATCTGCCATCACAGTCTCACTTCAAGGGTTTTTCCTAGGGCCGCTATTTCCTGCCATCATGATAGCGGTGACGAAGTTGCTCCCGAACCACTTACACGTCAGTGCTATTGGATTTGCCATCGGCCTTGGAGGCAGCGGTGCCGCGATACTTCCGTTCGTGATTGGGGCTCAAGCTCAACGACACGGTGTACAAGTATTATCACCCATTGTATTAGGAGCTTTGGTGTTCCTGCTAGTCACGTGGTCTTTCTTGCCTGGCTTCGGTCGAAAGCAGGATTGAGGGAGGAATTGTTGGCAGCAAGATTTCTTGTATAAGGTAATGAATGCATGTAGCTTCATATAACCACATCATGATCAACACTGCCCCTCAAACTTGTTTACTATATCAGGCCTTCTGTACAAAAGACCACTCAATATGGTAAGGTCGGCTATGCGCATACAACCGCTAGAAAATAAGCGCCGACATGGGTTAATTCTTATCCAAAGTTTGATCCATCTATATAATTTTCTAGCGTAGTAGCTCGTTCTAACTACAAGTAATCGATGATATGCTTGGAGGATTGCTGCTGTCGCTCCTCTCCAGCATTTCATCGTCAAAATGACTCCCATACTCGGGAGGCACATCCAACCCGCCGTCAGGCTCCACCAAATTCGCCGCCTCCGGACTTTTAGGCCACACGAAATTGTCAAACGCATCAATGGGTATCTTGGGGGAAACAAACAAAACAATAGGCAGACTAGCGTGGTATCGGAACTAGAGTGGGGTTAGCATTCAGTTCGAAAATATTCTTCCTCGCACGACACTGACCATGAGCAAGTTGTCGTCTGGCCGAGCGATATCGACAGCTATGTGAAGCGTGTGTTTTGTACCGAGTCCTTCCGTGTCCATATTTGGAGAACACTTCTTCGGGTCCGTTGGTAGCGGTAGACTTTGCTTTATTCGATACACGGGCTGGGCGCAATCTTCCGGATGCTCCACCGGCGCAAACCATTCGGCCACTTGACGATCACCGTCGAACTGCTGCAGGGGCCGAGCAGTATTGATGGCGAACTTGTGAGACTCCAAGAGCTCGTACTTGATGCGCTGTATTTTCAAATTCTTGTTCAGCGGCGTCAGCTGCATCTCGAGGGGTATCGTTGTGCCGAGGGCTACAGCTTTGTGTGCTATCGAGATGCAGTATCGGATGTTCTCTGCCCAAGTCCCTTCCATGTACGTGGGATCCATCAACTCGAACGCCGAGTTCTGGACCGTTCTGTTGATCCGGATCGGCTGGTAAGCGGTGGGCGTCGATGTAGATGTCTTTCCTCGGATTGTCGATGCAGAGAGTTGGTAGGATATGCTGCAGCAGCTACATCCTCGGAAGGTCTCTGGCGTGTTGCCGGGTATGATCAACTTGAAAGGCCACTCGTGGGTTTCCATGTCACCCGATGCGGTAGAGGTGATCTTTTGCCCGTGATCGATGACGAATGGAGGTAATTCGTCTTCGTATATCGGAATGGTGCGGAAGTCGGGTCTCTTTGCGCCTACATCATGGTCTCTAGGAAGCGCATTGTCAGTGTCAAGACACTCGATTGCGTGAAATCCAACCCACCTGCAACGAAGAAAGCCCACCATTCGCAGCCGTACCCCAGTAGCATGCTGCCCACAAGGCAGGCGTAGACTGAGCACTCCGCTTAGGGTCTGCTCGCTGGCTTCATCAACTGGCCCTCTCATGAAAACAAAGTCTTTCTTCAACCTGTGTATTTCGGCTGTCAGCACAAATGTTGCATCGAAAGGTGCCGCGTCCCGTACCGGATCTTGAGACAGGCGCGACCGTCCCCGCCAGTGATTCGAGATAGGAAGGAGCGCATTTCTTCTTTTAGAGATACCGCTCTTTAATTTGATATGGCCAGCAAGAATGCATGATGAGCATGATGATGGGAGGAAGAAGGAGGTTAAATCAAAAGATCTAGGTGGTGAATCGAAGGTGGAAATTCTCTCGTCCATGTCGCCACAAGCTGATCAATCATTGTTCGCGGCACATACCATTCGGACTGCTGATACAGACCGACATACGGTCATGTTCAGCCCTAAAGAGGATGGAGGCTTCCTCGAAGGAACCAGGGGTTCACGCGAGATGGAAGCAAGGATCCAAGCTAGTTGCATGGTGCCGATGCCGGTGGGGAGTATTTCCCAAATAGGAAATAAAGGTTGGTCGAGGGTAGTTTTCCGAGCTCGGGTTTCCTCCGTTGAGCGCATCTAGCATGAAAGATTGCATCTGATCATGAGAGAAGAAAAGCCATGTTTGACTTCGTGGCGTCGCCTGATTTCTACGCGGAAAGCATATGACTGCAGTTTAGATAATTGTGCACGTTTGAACCGCGCTGGGTTGACTCATGCGTGAGGTTCTGGCTTAGAAGACCTGCGAAACAGAACCTACGATTTCCCTCCGGCGGGATTTATATTCCGTCATCCAATGGCCGTGACTCTTGGGACGTTGTGCAGCATATCAATGGTTTCTTACAAGGAGTTCGTCGTGACACATTGTTGGTGCCTGTTCGCTAATGAGACTTGTCCAGATGGTGTAAGTCATGGAACGGACCGCGGCGCCATGTCTCCTTGCAAAACGACGCGGAGAGTGGCGGAGCTGGTCCGGAGATGTCCTTTGGAGTAATTCACAAGGATATCGGACTTGCTTGATTTGGTAGGACAGCTTGTGTGGGTAATCCTCGGCTAAGATTCCATTGCGAAGGCTTGACGACGTCAGTATTTCGTAGTACGGAATTCAAATTCCTGGACGAATCAGCCGTGAGAATTCTTCTAGTCATTGGACAACCCAGCCTGCCGGTTGCACCACAAAGTGCACGCCAGTCCAGCGACGATCATATCATCTGACGCGGATCGCAGATAAACCTGCCGGAGCTATTTCCACTAACATTCTTAGCCCGCCGGTCGAATGAGACCTCAGTGTTTGCTCTGGTCGCAGCCTGTGGTCACATGCCTTGGCGTGGCCTTCTCGCAGGCTTAGAAATCTTTCCCCGCCGGGAAGAAGTCATCAAGATTTGCTGACTCTTCTTCCCCTTCTGGCTTCATGGAAGGCTCGCGATGCTTTGGCCGATGATTTCCCGTCGAACAGGCAGCATCTAGGCGACACATCACGCCCATCCTGCAGCCCGACCAAAACACAACATTTAATCCTGTTACTGTCGTCTTCCCTCCTCGTATTGTGTGATCAGTGAATTCGTCGTTGACAAGCGGTTGCCTGGTGCCATCCATCTTCACTGGATTGCGCCGTCATCATTTCCATCATCCAGCGCCAGCAGAGGATTGAAGCGCGCATTCCCCAACTCAATCGCCTTGGCATCCCCAGCAATGTCGCAGGCTTTGTTGTCCATATCCACCGTCACGAACATGGCTGCGCTCCCCTCATTTGGGGGCCCCAGTCTGATCCAGCTCAGTGAGATCCTCGATCGCTCACTCGATACCAGGCTTGGACGCGACTTGTCAAGCTCCCCTGCAAACCTCTCGCGCGTGGTCTACATCCCTAGGCACAGGGACATTACCGTCCATCTTCCACTGTACGATGTGTCGGCCACCTATTTCGAGGCCGTCAAGAAGGAGCCGATAGGAAGCAGCAAGTACAAGCTGAATCTGACCACGATGAGGAGACCGAGCGGGGATGGAACGGATGGCGAGGTACGCTACCTCGTTGATTTTAAGGAGAATGCCAGAGAAAAGACTGTGGTGGTTGAACGCAGAGTCCCCACACATAATGGGGAAATGGTCAGCATGTAAGCCAACTACTTCGGTGCGTGTCATATCAGAAGAGATGCTAATACCCATCGGAAGGACCTTGCCAAAGGAAGGAGACGGCAGCTTCCAAGTTGAGCCGTTGAACACAGGCTCCAACGCCCGCCTGTCGCTTCACAGCTCGTTCCCCGTTCCAGACACGAAGATAGTGGAGCAGCAAGTCCGGCACCCCTGGTTCACGATATCTCATCGGACGAATAGTAGTGCGAATGAACAGCCTTCGAACTTGGAATGGCAGACATGCCCCAAGGAGCACGGTGCTCTCCGATACACCCTCGTCGACACAAGCGTAGAGCCTGTAGACGGCAAGCCAGTCGTGCACGCCATCTATCACCACGCCGGAATCGCCTTCGCCTTACCCCATGACTACAGCGAAGGCGTTCTTCTTTTATCAGAGGATCTCAACGATGAAGCAGAGGCGTTGGCTGTCACGACCCTTCTGGGTCTGCTGGACCGAGTTCGCCAAGTCAACCAACCTGCACACCGACCGAGGAAGAAGTCACTGGTGAAGAGGGTTCTGGGAAAGATTTGAGGCAAGTGATACGGTGTGGAGAGAGGTGGTGCTAAAAAGGAGCGATAATGTTGAAATCGGGTTGGGCAGAAGACGTTGCACTGGGAATTTGATAGTCTTGACCTTCTGCCGGGATTTTGCAAGCAGCGGGCCAGCAAGACCGAAAACCCCTGGCCATGATACCCTCAAACTCTATACTATCCATTTACTTATACCACATTCATAGCTTAACGGTAGCTCATTCTCCTTTCTACTAATACTAAATACCATTTTCCTTCTCTGCCTGAAACTAAGAACATGTTTCGATGCTCTACCAGTCAGCAGCCAGCGGCGCAGCGCTCTAGAACTAGTTGCAAAGCCGCTCGTGTTCTGAATAAGATTTGACGTCATTCCCTCTTTTGAACACCTATGCGGATGGGTATGCACTTAGTAAGAAATCCACTAGAAATGTACTATGCTGCGCCGGATTCCGGAGGAGAAACATGATCCAGTGAAAGTCTCGCAGTCTGCTGACGAGAAACTTAATGTCCAACCTCGGAGACAATATTGGCTCTATCTTGAGGTTTGTAAAATGTGTGAGTTGAGTAGCGATTTTGATATTAGGTCAACCCTCATTGAGGAAAAGGCTTGTATGCCCAGATCCCATCACAATTCCTGTTGAAAAGTCGCATTCCAAACCTCAACTGAACAAAGTAAGGATGACAGTAATTGGATCTGCACCCCCCTAAAATGACGTTTCCACTTTTGAAACTGAAGTATTTGCCTCATCTATGGATTGCCTACTGTTGTTTGCGACACCATCTACTTTCAAGATGGCGACGTTCGCACTTTGTTGTCGCTGATGCGCGCGTCCGTCTACAAGTAGAAAACATCGAACTTGAGTCTATCGGGAAACGAAAACTACTTCTCTGAATTTTCGACCCAAGCAATCTCTTATCAAGTTTATGTTTCCATAAGGTTCGGTCCTTGGCTTTTGGTTCCTTAGCCACCTGACGATTCGACTCTTGGTCGTGAAGTCTTGACTCAGATAGTCAGCAGTAACTGAATGAATCGAATAATTATATCCATTACTTAAAAATCTATAATTGCGGTTTTCAATGCAACTCTGTCAAACGTTCCGATGTCGGGTGTCAACCCCAGAAGTCGCCGTCTTGAGTTTCACTTGGTGGTGGTGCCGTTGTCGGGATGGTCACCCGACGTGATAAGACCTCTCCGATCCGACATGTCGGGACCGCGCACCGACTAGCCCTTTTCCGGGGTCACCCCCATTCCTTTGCCTCCGACACTGCAGAAAATGGTCATTCTTATCTCAAGAAACTTAATTCAAAGGATCCGATAACGCCTCTTCTCCAGATTTTGGGCCCAGTGAGAGCCAATCAGTGCCGCTGAACCGTCTTGTTTGCATCTTCAAGTCCCGTTCTGTATTATCCACCTGGTGGAGCTCTAGCGAATTTTGGACGAACGGCCGCCAGAACCCGTGATGGAGCAGAGCCTCAATGGCACTGACTATCTTTAGTGCCGTGTATCTGGGGTCTGAGACAAATCTCGGAAAGCCGGTCGGTAGGAGGGGGGTGTGGGCTCGGCGCGAAGCTGCTCGACGATGCCCCCCAGTCATGCCGCCGCCACTTTGACACATCTAAGGTTTGTGCCGGCCGTAGCCGTCCATAGCAAGTATATCTAACCCTACCATCTTCTATCTCTCTCACTCCTTCCGCATCGTGAGCAGAGCACACCTCGTTCATCCAAACTTATACAACGCTTCACACGATGTCTTCCTCTGTTATGTGCAGGCGCGTGCCCGTGCCTCTCTGCCGATCTCTTCGTCTGCAGGGAGCACCAAGAGGCGTACACACCACGGCGGCGAACCGTGTTAGCACCGCGGTGCCGAAGCCTCAGACTATTATTCCCCAGACCACAACAACAACAAAAAGATCCGCCCTTTCAAGATTACCAACGCCCACGCTTCTCCGATCACTATTCCTCACACAATTCACATCTTCGCCTCTTTTGATGAGGCTATCACTACCTATTCTTGGCTTCATCACAACATCAAAGTCACTACTATTCAACCCCGACAGAAACCCGCTCTTGAACAAGCTGCTGAGATGGACGATATACGACCATTTCTGCGCAGGAACGAATGTTCCGGAAGTTAGGAAGGCAGTCGCAAACGTTAAGCAGATGGGTTACCAGGGAGTCATTCTCAACTACGCCAGAGAAATCGTCCTGGACACGAAAAAGGCACAGGCAGGATCGAAGGAGGGAGATTACGCACCAGCATTTTACCAGATGGTTCAGGAGTGGAAGAAGGGCAACCTCGACACGCTCCAGATGATGGAGCCTGGGGACTTCATTGCCGTCAAGTAAGTCTATCTAAATTCTACGCTATAAGAATCATTGGCTGACACACAGTCCTCAGGGTTACCGGTGCTGGCCCCATCGCCGTGGATGCCATGCGCGGTTCCGCGAGCATCCCCACGGTTCTCAGCTCGGCCCTTGATGAGATTTGCGAAGCCGGAAGACTGAAGGGTGCTCGCGTCTGGATCGACGCCGAGCAGCAGGCCCTCCAGCCGACGCTGGACGAGTGGACCATCGACCTCATGAGAAAGCACAACCGCGAAGCCCGCCCTCTGGTTTTCAACACTATCCAAGCGTACCTGAAGGGCTCCACCGCCAACGTCGAGCGCCACATCGCCCTCGCCGCGAAGGAAGGCTGGAGTCTGGGGATCAAGCTCGTCCGCGGCGCCTACATCGAGCACGAGGTGCGCTCCCTGATCCACGACACGATCGAGGACACCCACAACTGCTTCGACGACATCGCCGACATGTTCATCAGCCAAAGACTGCCCAAGGGCTCGGAGGGTCTGCAGTTCCCCCCGAGCGCTCTGTTCCTCGCCACCCACAACGCCAACAGCTCCACCAAGGCCATCTCCGCGCACCGACGCAGGCTGCTCGAGGGACAGGCCACGACGACGCTGGAGTGCGGCCAGCTCATGGGGTTGGCGGACGAGCTGAGCTGTGAGCTGCTGGACAACTACGACACCTGCGTGACGGACTCTGGGTTGAAGAGGGATGACATCCCCAAGCCTTTCAAGTACATCCCGTGGGGCTCTGTGGCGGAGTGCATGGGCTACCTGCACCGCCGGGCTATCGAGAACAAGGGCGCGGTTGAGAGGACACGGCATGAAGCTGTCATTCTGAAGAACGAGCTGCGCCGGAGAGTCTTTGGTTGAGGTGTTGGGTTCCAGCGATGCATCAAAATTAGATTATATCCCTAGATAATTACAAGCGAATTGATATCCTTTCATATGTTCATTTGATAACTCACGGCAGCTGTTGTGTGATGCTTATGTGGATGATTACCTGCACTCGACACATGTGTGCCCTCATCATGAAATATCGACTGACATAAGCGGCTTGCCTAGGTGTAAGTCACTTCTTCTACAATAGACTTCCAAGGTTAGTAGGGTTTCATAGTTCCCATTTTGCGGAGTCGTCGCTTGGCTCTACCAATTTCATGTTCAATTTGCCTTGGAAAAAATTCACAATAATCAATTGACCTCGCTGCATTCTGTGTGTCCTTCATAGGAGCTGCGGCCGTTGCTCACATGGACACCGTCATTGCATTCAATCCCTCTGCGGCCTGTCCGGGACAAGCCTCGCGGTCTGTCCGTCGCGGTTGATAACAACAATAACACTGATTGGCTGAGAAAAGTCGGGATGGTCTTCCGACCTCCACTTTGACCATCAGCTCGGATGCCAGGAATGTCGGAGTGCCCGTCCGACATTTCCCCAACCCTCAGCTAGCCCATATCGAGCAGGAGCCGAGTAATCGAGAGTCGTCTTCCAAGAGATCGACTTGGATCCCCCTCAATGCCGTGGACAATCCATTCTGATTGCGGTGTCTCTTCGGCTTCAAATCCTCTGCCGATGTCTGTCGTACGTGGTTGCAACTCCTTTCATGCTGCCTCTGCTTCTCCATTTGCTCGGCAATTTCGGCCAGAGTTATCTAAACCCGACTCTTTCAAGCACCCTCGTGATCTATCGACAAAAAGTCAATATCCTCCAAGGGGCTTTCGCAATGGCACGGCCGAAGTAACAACCCCGTCCAAGCCTGGCCAATGCTTTCCAACAGCCCCGTTTTCCCCGCGAACAATCTTGACTGAAGTGACGATCCTTCATGCCATCCAATGGTCACCGAGCATCCGAACCCCGGACTCCGCGTGCTCCCTACATACACAGACGCCTCTTGCGTTGACATGACACAGGTTCAACATGGACACATGACTTTGTATGTGTCAACCCAATGTAACCATCTCCAGACAAGACTCCGATGCCAGGAAGCAACACACAGAGTGTGGGGTAACAAGGCCATCCCCTGGGCTCCCTTTCTCCCTTCGCACCGCACTGATAAGACCCCCGGAATACGGAGCAAAAAAGCAAAAAAAAAGCCACTCGGCTATCTGCGGTGCGCGTCAGCTACTCGCACCCCAGCGCTGATAAGCCATCCATGAAATGCGCTAAAACCGTTTCTTGGCCTGAACCCCCCAAAATCCAGTTCGCAGACAGCCTAAATAAAGACAACGCGCTGCCGCAAGCAATGGGGGGGCTTCCGTTGTCGGAAGCTCGCTCCGACAATATCTGCAACGGCGGTTCGAACAACACTCAACAAGCCCCTTCGTTCAACGAGAACGACATAGGGGAATTTGCAGTGACACGAGCCCTGGAAACCGTTCACGATGCCGCAATTAAGCCAGGGACAATACAAAGTGACGAAGAAATGTCAAAAAGCGTGCGTGCGGGGAACCCACCTGGATTTAAGAGGCGGCTCACATGACTAACATTTTTTTTCTGGTTGTGAAAAAATAGTTGCGAGAGATGCAGGGTGATGAAGGTCAAGTGCTCGGGCTCACAACCGTGCACGAGATGTGACCGGAAGAAGCATCGATGCATATTTGCCGTTGAGGATAAGAGGATATCGGTCCCGGAGAGGTGAGTTGTCGGTGAGCCGGCCGGGCGGGCAGGGCGCGTACCTATGGATGTGTGTTGTCGGGACTCTCCAGTTGACCCACCCACTCTACCTACCAGTTACCTCCGTGAACTTCAGAACCGGAACAGCGAACAGGCCTCGGATCAGTCGGTCAGGGCGGCGAGTCGGGGTCATGATGTTGAGGATGGTCCTTCGCGGTACAGCGAGCCGTATGGGACGCCGCATCGTCAACAACTGCCGCGGCGTGAGGAGGTGCCTGGGCAATTGGAAACTCCAAGTCACGGTTGGTTCTTGAGTCTCATGTTTAGGCCTCCTGAGTTGTGCATTGAGACTGACTTGGTTCTTATAGACAGTCCGCTACTTGGCGGAGACCAGCAGTCTGAGCCAGAGTCTGAGCCGGATGATCGTGATGATGCACCTGCACACCACAGTGACTTTGGGCCTGGGTTCCGACAGAACCCATTAGTCGACAACGACTATACGTTTGCCAAAGCAGGCGGCAAGTACTGTAAGCTATTCCACCCGCCGTCTTCTGAAGCAACAACGCGCTGACGGAGGCTACCAGGGTACATGGGGCCAACTTCATCATGGTCCTTCTGCCGTCGCGTGCTAGCCCTGCTCGGGAAGAGAATCCCAGAAGCAGCGCCAGATCCGTGGCATCTCCCCCACGAGGGAGCCTTCCGGATGCAGTGGAAACCGCTCAGCCTCAGCGAGGAACCAGACGTGTCGAACCTCCCGCCATTAGACTACGCCATGTTCCTCTTCAACACGGCCAAGTTCTACCTCGGCGCGGTGTTCTACCTGATCGACGAGAAGTCGTTCATGAAGAACTTGCATGAGTTCTACGACGACCCTGCCGCGAAGGCAAGCTCGTCGAGACTCTGGTACGCACAGTACCTGCTCATTTTGGCCTTTGGCAAGGCATTCGTGGTGTCCCAGAGCAGTCGGCATACCGGCCCAGCAGGCGTGCAGTACGCTACCAGGGCCATGTCGTTGTTGCCGGACCTATCTGGGCTCGAACCCGATACGATATCGTCTATCCAAGCTCTCGCTCTGGCGGCCGTCTACTTCCAGTGTCTTGACATGAGACTGGCGGCATTTCAACATGTAAGCTCTACAACTGTCAACTAACATGTCCGTCGAGGATGCATGCACTAATTGATGCTGGCCCCAGATCGGACAAGCGCTGCGTATCAGCATCGTCGAAGGCATATACAGACACATGCCCGAAGAGGTCGTCGGCGCGGAGCACTCGCGGCGCTGCAACATCGTGTTCTGGGTGGTGTACACCCTGGACCGGGAGTTCTCCGCTCTGATGGGAGCACCCAGTTCCATCCGAGACGAGGACATCACGGTCAAGCTCCCTTCGCAAATGGACGACTCCTTGGACGCACTAAACATGACGCTCCATGTCCGGCTGTCACGGTTGATGGCGCGCATCTTGACCAGTGAGTCCTCTCGCCGGGCGTCCGTCGCCTAGGATTTCCCCTTCGCTGACTTCAGACCTTTAGCGGTGTACGGCGTCGGCAAGTCGTTCGATGGGTCGCTTGTGTCGAATACCCAGTCCATCCTTAGAGACCTTGCGCGGCTCTCCCGAGACCTGACGGCGCTGCTTGATACCCACTTCCAGGGCTCGGTGAGCAGAGCGTCGAGGATGGCGCTGAGGCTCATCCTGTCATACCACCACGTAAGTCAACATCCCCGCCTAGCCGTGACGACTTTCAGCTTATGCGTCTAGTGCGTTGTTCTTACGACTCGACCACTGGTCATGTGCGCCTTGCATGTCCATATCGAACATTCCGACCTGCGGGCTACTCAGACAATCTCCCTGACGCCGCCAGTTGCGTCGCTATTACAGTCATGCGTCGATTCCGCCCAGACAGTCCTCAGGACACTCCGCGTGCTGGGCGACGAAGATTTATTAGGTGAGTCAATACTCCACGAATTTTCCATCAGCGCACCCAGCAAAGCGGCACAAAATGCTGACTTGCCCCATCAGAGGCTTTCCTCCCCTTCCAACTCGAAGACGCCTTCTCCTCCGCCTTCCTCCTCTACCTCGTCCGCGTCATCGACCCCTCCCTCCTCCACGACGACACCTGGTGCGAAAACATCAAGTGCGTCCTGGACAAGATGATATCCAAGGGCAGCCTCGTCGCCCCCCTGCGCAAGCTCGAGCTCAGCCAGCTGGAGAACATCATGACGGCCTTCACCCCGGCGCCCGAGCAGCCGCCGACGCCGTCGCCGAGCACGGCGCATCATCCGCAGCATCACGACCACGGCTCGTTCCTGGACCAGATGGACCACGAGGAGCCCGGCTGGGACATCTTCGACACGAGCGGCATGGGCGGTCTCTCGCCGCAGGCGCTGCTGGACCTGGCGGAGCGGTTGGACGTGGAGGATCTGATGCAGTCTGTGGATCACGAGGTTTCATGAGAAGGGGGTTTCACGAGAATAATGATAGCAACGTAGTAATGTCAGTGGGTCATTCCCAGCGGCGAGTGATCATGCAGACCCATCGGGGCCGTGTCTTCTATTTCATAGTAAAGCTTTGGCTTCTTCGTTTGAGGGGCTTGCTAGTCATTGCAGTCCTTGGCGGACAGCAGACATGAACTTGGATGAGAAAGAACCCATTAGCTCAAGGTCAGGTGAGTCTCTGCGCGGAGGACTTACGGGAATCACCTGGGCCTTCTCGAGGTCCCAAACGCCGTTCTTGGCGTACACGTCGTTCTTGATCAGCTCCCACGCCTCGTCGGCATCCTTGACGGTGTAGATGATCATGCTGCCCTTGAACGCGGGCGTCTTGCCTTCTGAGGGGTGCTCGGACTCGAACATGGCGCCTAGCATATCTCAGTCAGATCCTATCTGGCATTCATACTCACGAGGGTACGCACCGCCGACAGCCACCTTGCCCTCCGAAGCAGCCGACTTGGCCGCAGCCAAGTGAGTCCTTATCAACCGTCAGCTCCAATCTCGCAGACATCACGTCGTCCATGTCTCATGAGACATAAAACTCACGGTCTAATCTCCAACCGCTTGGCAAGCGCGTCGGGCTTATCCGGGAGGATGCAGAGGAACTCCTTCTTTGCGGCGGTGGCCATTGTGCGATGGGTGAAGGTGAACGGTGAGATCTGGGCTGCGAAACGGCTTGCTCGGGTCACGTATCGAGATGCGGGGATGAGAGGCTTCCGCAAGATGCGTGTGGGGATGGACATTGTGGGTTGGACCGAGGAGGGGGTTTGCGGAGGTGCGCTGCCACTGAGTCGCTGACTGTTCAGCGGTTCCCGGTGAGTGAGAGTGCGTCATGTGATGTGCGGCGGGTGAGAGTCGGGGGTGCTCCGAGGTCGGACCCGAACAACCGAGACTAACCGGCCGCTGGTCGGTGCGGTTGAGTCCGGGACTTCCGGCCACGGTGTTTCTCTCGGCATCGTGGAGTCTGGAATGGGACTGTATGCAGATGAGTCGGAAGCGGGAAAGAGGATGAACTGGTCTCCGTGGTCTCCTTTACAGTTGACAAAAAAAAAAGCCAAAAGAAGGTGAGGTCGTGCCCGGGCTCGAACCGGGGTTGCCGGAAGACATTGAAGGTGATCAAAATCCGGCTGATTTGGAGTCAGCATGGGAATGAACAGACGCGCTGTTGAGGAAGAGGGCTTACAGTGATAACCGCTACACTACACAACCGACTGTGCATCAGAGTGGAGGCACGCGATGCCAGACTGATCCACGAATCCACATTATGGATGACGATGACACGACGCGCTTGTCCGGAAGCGAGAACGCGAGTCTTGACGCGTCATTACACGGCGGCGGACCCTCAATCCTGAACAGCAACGAACACAACCGACGGCCGAAACATTGAACATGAAGACGATGTCCACGATATATGCATTGACTAACAATAACTGCACTAATTCTATGTAACTATAAGTGTCTAGATTATGCCCGCCTCAAGCGCCGCGTCGACATGGAACTCGTAAACCGACCGCCCATACAACTCAACACTATTCCCCCCATACACAAACCTCCCCTTCGTCGTCGTCGGCGCCCGAATCGTCACGTAGAGATCACCCCCCTCAACCTTCCACTCCGCGCTCAGGTCCCCGCCAAACGCAGTCACAACCCGCGCCCTCGCCGTCTTCAACCCCATCTCGACCCCGGCCGCCGGCGCAACCACCCAGTTCCTGTACCCGAACCCGTCCGTCCCGGCCGCAGGCCGCACGCCCGCAGCCCACTCCGTCAGGACGTACGTCGCCGCGCCGCCCCACGGATGGCTCAGGCTCGTGAACAGGCCCAGGCCGGGCTGCAGCGTCGCGGCGTTGACGTACTCCCAGCTCGCGCCGACCGCGCTCCTGTCCGCCGCCTCGCTGCCGCCGCCGGGCAGCATCGCGCCCCACAGGCTCCCGATGAGCTCCCTCCCCGCGGCCGTGGCGTTGCCCGCGAAGAGCGCGTCGAGGAGGAAGCCGTTCGTGTTGGGGGAGATGTTGACGCTGCTGTCGTCGGAGGACACGAGCGAGGTGTCCTTGTACCCCGGGCCGAGCCTCAGCAGCGCGAGCGCCTCGATGGAGCGCGCGGTGCGGTTGGCGGACGCGACGCCGGAGGTGATGCAGAACGCCGTGCCCGCGACGGAGGTGTCGTTCGGGGAGGCGAGAGAGTATGCGTACGCGCCGATGTCGTCGTTCCACAGCTTCTCGTTCACGGCGTCGGCGAGCGAGGACGCGGCGGCGCGGTACTTGGTCGCGGAGGCCGTGTCGTTCAGCATGGCGGCCACGTCGGCGGCTCCGTTCAGGCTCTGCACTGCTTCGCAGGAGATGGCTGAGCCGCCGTCCGCGGGGCCGGTGAAGGCGAAGCCGCCGTCAAAGGTCAGCAGCCCCGTCGTCGCGTTGATCTGCGGGAGAAGCCAGTCGATGACCTTCTGCCACTGCGGCCAGGTCGCACGCGCCCACTCGAGGTCGTTGGTCAGGCGCACGTGGTCGTTGAAGGCCATGAGGCCGAGGAGCTGGTAGTCCTGCAGCCCGTAGCTTCCGGACGGCGCCAGAGCGTCCGCGACGGACTTGAGGTCGTAGCCCAGGTTGGGCGAGATGCTCATCTGGCCGTTGGCGATCTGGGTGTCGAGGAGCACCTGCAGGGTTCCTCGGGACTGGTCCGTTCGTGAAGTGCTGACGGCCGAGATGCGGGCGGTGTGGTAGAAGTCGCCGAGCCAGACCAGCCTGTCGCGCTTCGGGCCGTCCAGGCAGACGCTCTCGTAGTTGGCCCGCGTGCCGTACTCGACCAGCACATCTTGGGTGGTGAGGGTGTTGGAGTAGAGGGTTGAGCCGTTGGCCGTGTCGTAAGCGTGCGCGTTCTTGAAGTAGGCCGCGTGGTCTTGGTAAGCACCGAACCCGAAAGAGCCGGTGAAATCGGGTGTTCCAGAGTATGATGCGCCCGATGAGATCAGAGCCCAGGGGTAGTCAGAGCGCGAGATGTTGAAGACTTGCGTATCATTGATCGACACCGCTAGGTGACCGCTCGGGGACATGGACGTTGAGATGTGGTACCAGGTGTCCTCCTTCACGGTGAAAGGGACCCTGAAGACGCCCAACAGGTAGGATGTCAAGGTCGTCTGGTTCACAAAGTCGGGGCCGTATGAGAGCGAAACGGTGTTCGGAGGCGTCAGAGTCTCATTGACGTTGGCAAATCGGCTGGACTCGGGGAATTCTCCGGTGAGAAGGATGGTGTATCCGTTGCCTGCGAGCGCCCCTCCCTGAACCCCTGGTCAGCTCACGATCTCCCAAGATCACCATACATCCTCGTGCACTTACCGTGACCCACCAACTGCCTCCCTTCTTGATCTTGGTATCGAACTCCAGCGTGTAGTTCGTCCACGCAGTCGCCTTCCACGTCATCGAAGGTCTCGTACTCCGCGCCAGCACACCGCTCTCCTCGTCAACCGTCCAAATGGCCGGCTGGCTTCCCTTGTCAACACACGCAGCAGTCGCCGCCCTGGCGCCCAGCTTCCAAATCTCATTCAAAGTCTCATCGTCGCTGGAGAACTGCCCCGGGAGATCCTCCGGCTCGACGGTGGGGATCGTCGCTTCGAAGCCCACATTCGAGAACGTGACCGTGGTGTTGGTCAACAGCCTGACGGATTGCCATTTCTGCCCACCCTGAAGCAGAGGCGACACAGTCTTGCCCTTGGCTGTGATGTTGAACGTCTCGACGCGGAAGCTGTTCCCCAGCTGGTTCGAGAAGCTGTACGGCCCGTCACCGAAGGGGTGGTTCAGCCCGTCGAAATGCTCGGTGTACTTCACCTCGATCTGGGTGGGGCCGTCGAGAGCGGATACCTCAAAGACCGGAAATCCCGCTCGCTCGGCTCCATAGTCGAGCGTGGCTAGCGGGATATCCGGGGTGAGGGTGAAAGGGGCGAAGGACTGAGTTTTCACTTCGGCTTCGGCGCCGAGGGCGATGCCATGAGGTGTGAAAACGCTAATTGCGGTGAGGAGAGTTAGACAATGGTTGTGAAAAGGACGAGAGTTTTGAGGTAAACTCACCGAGCATCGGATGAGAGGTTGGTTCCTGCAGCCGGTGCAGCTTCGGCTGCAGCCGCAGCCAGAAGCAGCAGGAAGTGCAGTACCATAATTCCGAACTGAGGCCCCAGCGCAACGCAACGAAAGTCAAAGTGAGTCGGAATCCGATCTGCTCGCTTGCTGGGCAGAATACCAACAGCACGGTTCCGGAGGGAGAGTGTAAACAAACTGAGGAATCAGCAACCACATCAACCACTTTGAAGTCTTTAAGCATGAACACCCTCGGGAAAACGGACACCGAGAGGTCCAAACGGCGCTCGTCTCGTCCTCCATTACGACGATGTCGTTTGTCAACTATTTCGATCGTCCCTGAGATCGCGTCTGCTCCCCCACAATCCGATTGGACCGCGCAAGCAGCTAGCCCAATCCTGCGCGTGTGGGAATTCTTTCGCAAAAACAATACGGCCCTTTCGCGTCGTAGTTTGCGGGGAAAGATTGCGGGGGAGCTGCCATGCTGTCGTATTCCGAGTGCATGAGTCGCTTGGCCGGTAGTTCAAGTCGGTGAGGTGTCATTGTTCACCCGGACCGAGTCAGATGCCGAACCGAACCGATTCAGACGTGAGGTGTTTGTTTAGCCCCAGTAGACAGCTTTGGTAGAGATGTACGGGTATTGAGAAGGTGGTCATTGTCGTCAATATCTCGTCAATATCCCATGTGGAAATTTGTATGCTCTTCAAGTATGCTGAGGCTTGCAACCATTATAATAATATTCAAAGCAACACTAATAATGAGTCGGATATCAGATTGAACGTTAGATGATATGCTCACCATAATTGCAAGGAACGTCGACAGAGTCGCAGACGAAGGCCTCAAACGGGTTGTGCACAAGCGTGATAATCGTTGATCATTAGAAATCTCGAAGCCTAGGTATCAAGAGAAAGGAACCCCTCTTGACTCGAGCACATAATCTCCGGCCAATTAACTCCTCCAAAATTACTGACGTTCAAGTTGTTGAACTTGGTGGCATCCATACTCGGCTAGCCGTTGTTGTCGTTCTTCTTCTCGTCCAAGCAGATACATAGTGCAGCCATGAGCGCCATGTCCACTCCGGGAGCCACCGTAAGCGCATACGTCTGTTTGCCTCCGAAAAAGTCCCGAGCCCTCAGCATGTTGCGGTCGATTCTGCCCAAGACTTGACCGGTACTGGAGTCGACAATATCTGCCTGGGTTGAAAGCCAATTGCCCTTCATTTCCAACGTCTCGGTCTTGCCCGTGCTTGGTGAAATGAAAGTTGCAGTTGCCTTGGAGCCAATCACTGGGGGCATGGATGGTTAGTTCGATGTTCCCATCAGAGGTGGTTTTGGGGTCTTACAAGCGAAGCTGTTCTTGACTTCCATGATCTTCTTATCGTGAGGGTCGATGGCCGCAAAGGTCGTGTGGAGGTGAAAGTGCTCTTTCACGATATCGAAAAGGTGGTTACCGCTCATATCGTAGACCGATTTCCGCCCCGAGATGGACATGACCTTCCCCTTTACGCTGAAAATCGGCGTGCCGTTGACGAGTTTGATCTCAAAGTTGTCGCCAGTGAGGGAGAGCATCTTCTCCTTCAATACCAAGGTCTCCGTCTGTTTCGCCGTCACCTGCGGGAAGATCCCGATGGAATTGCCCGCCGGAGCAAGTTGATGGGCTGCCATTTTGATTATTTCGTTTCGATAGGATCTGACTCGTGACGCGTGCTTCGTCTGTTGCTGTAATTTGATGCTATTGAAGATGTTCAGCAGTGCAAAGCTGTGAATGAACAGGTTGTGATGTCAGTGTCACTGGGAAGTAAAGGGAGGATGTTGTAGGTTTTATCAAGGTGAGAAATAAGCAGGCACGCTTCCCCTTTCGTGCCACCCTCAACAATGACGCTGATTATTGGCTCGGGAAGAGTAGCGCATTCCTTCCATCCAAAGTCTCACTGAAATAGGTGAGAGATGGGCATGATCCCCGCGCGCCGGCTCCTGCCCGTCGCTGAAGCCACAACGAGCTTTCACTCAGTGACGTCACGGCCGAGCTTAAAGAGGCCTCATCTCACCACGGATGCGCGTTAGGCTGCTCCTTCCCAGCCGTTTACCGCCCGGTGAGGGGTAGAAAGACAAAAGTCACTTTGGGGAACTTGGGGAACTGTCGCAAGTGGCGTTGACACCACCGCCTTACTATGGTACATACTTTTACTCAGCCGCACGCAAGTCGTGGACGAGCTGTCAGATCTTCAGTCGGGAGCCACGAGCCAAGCGGATACATAGACGCTCTTGAGCTTTCACATGGAAACGATTTCACTGGCATTGCCTCGCTAAATGGGCCAGCGGGCAAGCTGAGACATGCTCACTTCAGGACAGAGCATGTCGCATTGTCGAACAGCCACAACAACCCGAAAGCTTGCTGTTGGCACAGCCACATCAGGCATTCTCAATGCAGAATCACCTCATTCTGCCTCGAGCTTCAGCCACGTACGCGCGCCACGACGAGAGCCGCGAAACAGAAGCTTTGTGGGGAGAGCTCCAGCCCCCTACTTGCTGACTACGCGCAGTGGCTCAACATCTTCGTTTCACAGGGAAGAAGCCAACATTCATCGGAGTTACTGTCGGAGATCACGACTTCGCAACCCTTCCAGAACGCATTCTAACTGAAGCACGCCAGCAGATTCCCATTTGTCACAGTAATTTACAGCAACGCGCCGCGATTCCGCGAACCTGATGGCCTCATACGTAAGCATGTCACCTCGCGAAGATTTACCATCCATACCTATGATGGGGCTCAAGGGCAAAAGTCATTCAAGGTCAATCGCAGAAGCAGAAAACGAGGATGATTCCAGCCTTTCCGATCGCCTCGGGTCTCTGGGATCAAGACTCGGCAGATTCAGCTTATAGGCGTGGTTTGCCTGGTATGGCGAGGAGGTGAGGAATTCTCTTTGCAAAGATCCTCAGTTCATATGCTGCATGGAGCTCACGAAACAAACCAGTCAGGGTCAATCGCAGATGCACAAAACGTGGCCAGGTCTAGCCCCTTTTCCATTGCTGATGATCTCGAGTCTCCGCGCTCACCTCTCGTCACATTGACGAGCATGTCTCTCACCAAGTGTGCAGGCAGGATACGACTGCTGGGTTCATGAAAGAGTTCGGTGATTCGGGACCAATTGCGGAAGCAAAAAAGCGGCGAGGCCGAGCACTTCGCTCTTCTCCCGCCCTGCGACCATGGCACTCGCATCCATCCAGAGGACCATCTCGGGGGTTCTTCACTCAACGCGTCAGATCAAGCTCGAAGGCGCGTTTTGTCGACCATCGGCCTGGACTCTGGCCCACGGACCACAATGCCACCGAAATCAGTCCTGATCTTATCATGAGGACGCGTGTTATCAGCGGCTCCAACGGCTTTCACTGACCCTCACCATCGGCGGCGCCGAACACCTCCAACACCTTGCCTGCCTCCGCGATCTCCGCGGGTTTCCGGGGGCTCGGACCTTTTCCGCTGCGCCGACCGGTCCGCAATCCCGGTGGGTCCTTTTGATGGCCGGGGGTCCCCGGCCCCCCCTCGTCGGAAAACCGCCCCGCTGCACGTGGAAGATTATCCCTTTTCTGCCCAAACCCCGAGCTTTGACAGATTGCGAGTAATGCCCGGCGAAGGACGCAAAGACCACGCCTTATGTTATTAAAACACTTTATGAATATTGGTGTTTGTCTCCATGTTTCCGTCGCAATGGTAACCGCAAGTCAGGGAATGCCAGTATCGGGAAATATAGATGACCATATCATTGCTGTTAATGCTCGTACAATTCCTCGGGGGGAGATACGCAGTTGATTAACTCACCACAGCCTACAAAGTCACGAGGTCGTTTGGGACGACACCACACGTTACATCACTTTGGAAGCTCATTGGTCTGGGTGATATTCTCGCTGAGACTGCCCGACCATGGTAAAATGAAATCATCATGACCGCATTTTGGCGGGTATCATGGCGAAAAAAAACCACGGATTTGCAGATTTGCAGGTTAGAGGGGCCCCGACATCAAGGTAAAAATATTAAATCTGGAACAATGGTCCCAATGCACTTCTGCAAGCTGAGGTCTCGTGCCAAGGCAGCCCTGGTCGGAGCTTCGTGGAGCTGTTGGAGCTGATCAGGGACGTCTGGACAGGGCCCCATGAAGGGCCCCATCGTGGCTGGGGCACGGTTGCAACCGAAGGAACCCCCTTAATTAGAGTTTCGCTGGAAGAGGATAAGAGCCTCCCAGTTGGGATAGCTTCTCCATTGAAAAGTGCGGAACGTCGACGGAGGGGAGATCTTTCACGATGGAGAAAGGCGTATCACGACATCTCTTCCAGAATGCCCGCTAAGCCAACCCAACCCTACATCGCAACTTCGGACGGAAAAGCCCTATGAATAGACACGATGCTTGCCTGACAGCGCGGCTATCGGGCGCTATCTCTTTCGCTAACATGCAAGATCTTTTTGGGCTGAACCCGTCTCATACACGAAAATAACCTTCCCGGTGGGATGTAGCAGCTTTGGCTCCACGTGAACCTGGCAGTCTAGCCTAGAGTGAGGCTAGCAAAGGATGCCCAGACTCCAGAGCACCAGCCTGTTTATATCTGCTCACACGTCATATAAATTCATTTGTGCAAATGATGTGACACGCAACCTTGGCGCGGAGGGCGCCCATACAGGTGCACATGGCGACAAACGTGCTCTTCCCACAGGGACGGGGATTTGGGCGGGTTTACGTAGAAGCAATTGTGCGACCCAAATACGATAAATGCGGTTCATGACTCTTGTTTTCGTCTGGGCAGAACGGGCCTTTAGACTTAAACAGTTCATGAGCTTGTTTGATGCGGGGCACCTTTTTACTATCGTGAGCCGGTCTGGAGTAAAGTGGTAGCAATCGGACTCAGACCGAAATGGTGTTACGTCCGCCGAAGCACTGCCGAAGTTAGTGTGCACCAACCACCATCACGTTATCGCATCATCGCCGGAGTCGCTCGACTCGAGTGGCGGAGAAACTATATTGCCCTTATATCGCATGACATGGGGCAGCAATATGGAAACGTGACGATACGAAAGCTGAAAATCAACGACACAACCTTGTGATCACATCATCGTCGGTTGATAGAGATAGAGTGAATAGGCTGTTTTTTGTCGCGGAATGGGGCCGACATGCCATGGAAACATAGTGAAGATACGAAAGCTGAGAATCAAGCACCATAGCAAAGGGCCAATGATATGGCAACATAATCTTGACAAGTCCTTCTGTACGTAATTGAGTACATAGCAATGCGTCCTCGAAATAACCAAGGAGTTAAATCATGGTAGAATGTGTTGGAATGGAAATAATGCCAAAGTCGAATTGAGACATGCAATCCCAAACACCAGCAAAGTGCTGGTCACTTAGCAGTCACAATGCAGTACCATGAAGAATTATGCTGGACACAATGCAAGTCTATAGTCATCTATGGGACAAACTGCGAACAAATAGACAATACACGAGACACCACAGTACAGGTATATGATACGAACACCAACAACGCCTAGAATTTCGTAACTAAACGGACCAAAATTCCGCTAACGATTTGTCAAAAGCCACTTCCTGGTCAAGATGCCATCTTTTTCTCTGAAGATCTCCTAGGCACCACGATCCAGAGAGCCGGCTAAGGATGTGGGTGGAGCAATGATGAATGTTCCCAGCCAGCCTTACGGACAGGCCGGTTCGCTTCGTGTGTGGTAATATTTGTTCAAAGAGGAAAAGGCAGGCTAAAACAGCCCTGGTGGTGATCTGAATCGCCCCAGCATCTCCACGAGACGCTTAGCAGCGGCCGCGGACGGAGTCGGAGTCGGCCTTGCAGTAGAGACCCTTGCCGTCGGCGCAGGCGAAGCCCTCGCCGGTGGCGACCTCACGGCAGGCAGCCTCCCACTCCTTGCCGGCAATCTGGTCGTTGTCGGTCTTCTTGACGCACTAGCGAGCGGGTTAGCGAGATTGATGGGATAGGCGAGCCGCGAGCGGCTGCGGGAGGGGGGGAAGAAACTAACGCGTCCAGAAGCCTCGTCGTAGACGCCAACGCCCCACTCGTAGCCCTTGGAGCTGTAGAGCTCGCAGGCCTTGGTGGTGATGCGCCAGTTGTAGCTGTCGCCGTTGTGGCAGGCGCAGTTATCGTGCAAGTCGGCAGAACTAAAGTGTCTGTGTTAGTCCCGGATTCTCATTGATATCGGAGACTGGCTGAGACTTACGCGACAGAGAGGAGCACGAA
Organism: Colletotrichum theobromicola; assembly: GCA_014705045.1. Classification (NCBI taxonomy): domain Eukaryota; kingdom Fungi; phylum Ascomycota; class Sordariomycetes; order Glomerellales; family Glomerellaceae; genus Colletotrichum; species Colletotrichum theobromicola. Next base: position 20,004 of record JABGLZ010000095.1, on the reverse strand, counting down.
GAGCGAGGCAACCTTAGCAATGGAGAACTGCATTTTGGCGGTGTTGATAGTGATTGGGTGGGATGAGGTTGGAGAAGGTAGTGACTGTAACGGAGTTGGTAGTGAAAGGAATGAACTGAGTTGGTTCTGATTACTAGATCGGAACAAGAAAAGAATGTGGTGGGCGTGGATGGAGGCTGGAAGTGAGATATCATGATCCTGGGGCGGAGGCTCTGGTGGTTTATATCCACGGATGACTTCCACGTGCAGTACGAGTCAAGCTGTCCAACTTTGTGATAAACAACATGGACACACCTCCACGGCCACCACCCGTCGGATACTGCACATACCACAACCACGCGGACGACCAGGACGTGCCAAGTTCCAACGAGCGGTAAAGGTCATCCGACTGCTCAGTGCGCAGCGCTGGGGGGTCTCCACCCGAACCGCCATTACGTCCGGCGGTCCTTTCACCGAGCCCGAAAGACCCTGTGGCCTGTCATGGGAGTTTGATCTTCATCTACTGCGGACGCGCTGGGTGGATGCATGCCACCTCTGGGCGCCCCTCAGGGCGGTGCTGGAAATCCCTCGATGGCGTCGTTGGTCCATCTCCTGACTCCCGTTATCAAACTCTACGTGCGCCCTAAAGGGGAAGCTAAGGCGCGAGGCGAGAAGCGAAGGCCGGGCATCGTTCAGCCCTTTGGGGCTTCGTTGTTGGTGATTTCCAAGCTAGCTGGGCTGATGGAGGAGTCTTTCGCGTCTGATGGACCATGGTCACTGGTGGGCGTCCTGGTCCAGGGGGGTGGAAAGACGGGGTCAGCAGGGGGCCCAGGATTGCATGAGTAAATAATCTCTTGCCTCATTGGGGACCTGCAGGGGCATGGATGATGTCGCATGAAACGGTGAGCCGGGGCCGGAGTGAGGTTGTCATGACTCGGTAACCTTCCCGAAAGTCAATTGGGCAGAAACGATCCCAGAGCCGCAAAACTCCATCACCCGCGCACCTTGAGCTCCTTTCTTAGCCCGGATCTGGTTGGACGATTCTCAATGTGAAACTGGGAGACCCCAGTATTGCCTTGTTCGTGTTCGTGCTATTGGAATGCCATCTGATATCCATCCGCGCCTCCCCCCACTGCCGGGACCGCACCGATCTCCGGTTTCCCAGCCCTCGAGTCATAGGAAAGTCGCACTGCAGTTGGGCCTGCCTCAGTAATAGTATGAAGCCGATATTATCTCTTCTCCCCATTAGGGAGTTGGATGACATTCCGCCCTGGAAAGGACCCGGACAGCTGACCCCGTCGATGTGATCACAACTGCTTCTCCTGCACCGGCATCCCCGGACTTGCGCTTGGCTTGTGCTCGACTGTCTTGTCGGCCGACGAACTTGCGCGCGGATGAGCGCTTCACCGTCCATGCCAGGACAAGGGACATTGAGGCGGTGGAAACATTCGAGCGCAACGGCCACGCTGCGGCTTGTCAAGCAAGAACAGACATCCGACAGTCTAAAGGTTCGCAGACTGGGGAATGTCCCTTTGCCATTTGGCAGGCCGCTCTTCGAGATGCAACATGTCCCTGCTGTATAAAGACAGCCGAGACTCCCACCCATAGTCTCGGAATCATCACCCTCGAAAGGCCAGTCCATTCTCCATTACCATTCGTCCCCCACACTCTTTTCCCACATCAACCTTCACTCTTTACTTCTCAAAAGCCACTCCTTTGCAAGAGACCCATTTACACTCCTTTCAAACCCTCAAAATGCGCTTCTCCATCGTCGCCCTCTCCGCCATCCTCGGCGTTGCTGCCGCCAACCCGCAGCCCGTCGCCCTCAACTTCGACGACGTCGTCGTCGTTGGCGAGGATGACTCCTACACCGTCATGAAGGACTACGAGTACGAGGCCATCAAGGCCCGTGACCTCCAGATTGCCCCCAGAGCTCGCGTCGCCTCCGCTCCCGAGCCCAGCCTCAAGCGCCGCGGCTGCGACGAGTCCACCGAGTTCCAGATCCTCACCGACGACACCTTCCTCAACTGGGACGTCCCCATGTCTCCCGTCGTCAACTCTGTCGGCAACGACGTCGCCGTCTCCGTCGACAAGGGCTACTCCCTTGCCAACTCCGTCGGCGTCACTGCCGGCCTCAGCTACACCATCCCCAAGATCGCCCTCGGTGTCTCCCTCTCCGTCTCCTACACCAAGACCTGGACCTCCACCGAGTCCCAGAACCTCCGTTTCACCGTCCCCGAGGGACAGTTCGGTCTTGTCGTCTCCCAGCCCCAGGTCCGCCGCATCACGGGCAACATCCTCGAGGGCTGCACCGACTCCCCCAGCTACACCCCCTTCACCTCCGACACCTACACCGACCAGTCCTACGGCAACCTCAACTGGGTCAAGGGTGTCATCCGCCTCTGCAACAGCACCACCTACCCCGTCCCCTTCTGCATCGGCGAGGGTTCCCACAACTAAACGCGTTAAGCGACATTATGGACCGACGACGAAACCGCCATTGAGAGCGCCTCGTAGACGAGACCTGGCGAGAGTCATGTTTGTGAACTTTGCGAACTTTGCGAGTAGCCATTACCCCCTCAGGGACGTCTGGAACGGAAGAAAGGAGCTTTAGAGGTCTCCTCTTACAACCCCCCCAGGGACACTGCCACACACGAGTTAATGTCAATACACTTTGTCCTCTTATACCACCCTCTGCATCTGCTATCACGCGAGTTATGTTTGGATCCTGTTTTTGTGTACTGTTAGACTTTGGGGTTAGAATTGGAGTAGACTAGCAATATGCTATCTTAAGATCAATCACTGCCTTCCATTTGCATAAGTAAATATCTTGTCAGCTTCGTTGCTTGTTCAACTACTTGATTGTGACGTGATTTGTCTTAGTTTGTCTCGACAGTAATTCCTCATGTTGTTCAAAGATAAGCTTAATTGGTGTTATTTTCTGTTGACTCAGTCCCGAGACTTGGTCACAAGACACTTAGCCATTCTTGCATGTGTTTGCATAGTCCCGAGTCAGATCTCCAATCCAAACTGACAGTCGGCTTGCAACCTCGCGGCCCGATAACTCCACGACTTACCGATCAGCCGATTCCATGTTGCATACTACCTCATCTCATTGTTGCCTCACCTGAATTCTCATCCCCAGCTCATTTGCGTATTCGGACGCAGGTTTTCGGATCCGTCAGTCGACGACTCATCATGCCTATCACCTCGTGGGTTGTAGTTTCCAATCGGTAGTCAACCCCGAGATCCAATATAAGTTAATTGAGTCTGCACGGCCAAGCCACCCATCGACCAATACAGGTTGGGCAACGGCGGTAATATAATTTGTATGAGTTGTCAGAAAACCAGCCCCGCCAGTTCCAAACATTCCCATTTTCTGAACATGGTAATATTTGGGGCCAGTCGGAGCCGAATTCTTCAACTCAGGAGATGTCCGGCGAGTCAGTTTTTGCGGGATGGCACGTCCCGGATTTGTGCTGCTGCATGTTCACCTGATGCTCGCTCCCCCTGTCAGTATCACGAGAGTTTCGGCGAGCTTTCATGGACAATCTTTGAACGCCCATGAACACCTCGGCGACGTCTGGGCCCTTTCGGCGACACGTGAAGAGGAGTCGTCGTCAGCCCCTACAGCCCCGTTGGGCTGCGAAATATCAGTGACCATGTCGTCTGTCTCATGAATATTCGAGTGCTGACCGACTCGCGGCCTCTCAAGGGTCTTGTGGGCCCTTTTGGATGCCTCCGCGGCACTATTGTCGGGAAAACTTGGTACGCCCAATCTCCCGGTTCCAAGGTTCGAAGCGCAACTAGTCTTCGACAACCATCAACCTCTGTCCATCCGCAACCTCAAACGTATAAAAGCCGCGACGCGCCATTTTCGAGGCACATTTACACAAGCTTTTGGTGGTTTTGCTCGTTGTAAGTTGAACGAAGCTCAGCGTGTGGAGCGCTCCAAGGACTCCCTCACGAAGCTGACTCAGTACGCAATTTGGATGAGGTCAGCACCGACCACTTTGGGAGCAGTGCAAGCATCCCGCTCACGTGGGAAACAATCAACAGAGTTTACCGAGCGCCCGCCGCGCTCCATCACGGGAGATGTTGCGCTGGAAGTCAAAAATGTGGCATCTGTCAACGTCCGCTCGACTCAGTCGAATGCAGGTGATCGGTTCAGAGATCCGTGATGGACCTCTCACGTTTTCCCCGGGCCCGCTCTCCCTCCCCCCGAGATCTTGACATATCCTCCGATGGTAAGCTCCGGAGCCCGGGCCACCACCGAAACACTTCGGCCGCGTTGCCCACCTTCCGATGTGATCAACACAACGTTCACCGAATCGGGACGTTATCTTTCCCACTCTGTCCCGACAACTCGATTTGGCTTATCTGTTCAGTTGACTCATGCTCCGTGCTGCTGAGAGGGAAAACGCGCTCTTTAGGTGGTGCTGGTGAACTAATCGTGTCAATGTGTTGAAGTCGCGTTAGTCAACTCAACTCCGGGACTCAAGACTGGCGCACCATTTTTCGGTAAGTCGCCCGCTTCGCAATCGCGCTCATTACGAAATAATTCTGGTCAAGCTAACATGTGTTGCAGGTTGTGAGCTCTCGATGTTGATTGATGAGGTTGAGAACCAATTGAGGTTGAAGTCTGGTACTACAGTCTTATCACAAATGCAACCTCATCAGATGAACGCCAAGGAACCCTGGAAGCTCAACTGTCGGTGCAAACTCAATCTAAACTTTCCTCGGGTTATAGCACGATCCGATAGATCTGGGTTTAAGTTTCCAATGTTTCAAAAAATTCGTAGTGGTGTGGTCGATCGGTAACTTTCTTCAACACACGACTCAATCACCGCTGAAGGTTTACTAGGGGGGGCCCATGCCAAGAGGTCAAAGAGAAAACAACTAAAGTTTTTTTGACGTGGAAAGAAGCAAAACGGAGGCTGATGACTTTTTTCTTGGCCGTCTTGGCATCGTAGATCGCATTAATGCCCGCTCGAACTATTTAAGAGATGGAGACATTGAACTTTTGGCTATCAGCGAGATGGATTTTCACTTTTTGGACAAACGCAATACGTACCTGCCACCGTCCAGCGCTGCGAAAGCAGAATCAAAGCTTCCATGACCAGTTGCAGAGTTGTGTCTGCGCCGTCGGCAGCATCACCCTCGCGGACGAACCACTGGCATTCAGTAGCAATGTCGTACAACACCTGAATCACAAGTGGGCTCAGACTATTCAAGTCTCGCGCAGCCTGCTGAATGATAAAGCTCGCGATCATCGGGCCGCGCGTTGATATGATTTGCTTCAACCCGCGTATCGAGGCATTCTGCATGTCGCTCTCCTCCGGCAACCTCTCCCCTCTGGCGTAGGGCTGGATGCATGCGTAGCAATGATACAAAGTCAGCCGTGCGACTGTACACAGAGCCAGATCGACAATCCCTGAGCCGCTGTCTGTTGACTGAGAAAGGTGCGAATCGAGAGCGCCCAGCGTTGCGTCCAACTGGAGCGCCTGGTCCAGGGTTTCCTTTTGGATGACGGAGTCTTTTCGAGAGTTCCTATGCGCAAGCACTCGACCGAGTATATGGGAAGCCTGGCAGGTTCGCGCAAAAGGACCGATCTCGGAGTCGGTAGAAAAGCCCGTCGTGTAAAGCGGCTGGCTTGTTCCTATTGATCCGCGGAACCAGTCCGTGTCTGATGTAGGCAATAATTCGCCTTGGACAGGCTCGGGGGTAGCAAGAGGAAATCCTGTGGGGCCAAGGTTCATGTAACTATAACAAGTCAGTTGCCTATGATTATTTGTCTCTGCTCCGCAAAAACTCCACGGAAGTGTGATTATCTGTTTAACATACCGCTCCAATATGGAAGTTGCCCACCATGTCCTTCGCTCCTCTTCCCAATGAGTCCAAGTCGGTGGAACCTGGAAGAGTTGCGTAGCATTATTACGATCATGCACCCCTCTCAAAAGGCCGAGTCTTGCAGCAAGGCTAATGGTAAGGTAAGCGGTGGGACATATGCCGTGACCAATCTCGTAGAGAGCTATGAGCACCAGAGACTGAAAAAGGCGCATGGACGTGGGAATGATAACTTCCAACGCATTTGAAAACCGTCGAGCAGCTTGATAGGTAGGTGATTCGGTCGCAGATTGGTGCATGTGATTAGCTGCGGGAGATCCCGATACAACTTTCATGCATAGCAGAAGTAGGGCCAGTTCTGCCGAGACACCTGTTTCTAGGTCTTGCCTCACCTTCTTTCTACTGACGAAGGGAAACCAGAGGTCAACAGAGCCGAAGTAGGCTTCACAGATAGTCATCATGTTCGGGCCAAGAAGTTCGGAGATGTATGGCGGCACTTCAGATGTGCACCTCAAGGCGTCGTGAGAGATTGGCTGGAACAAATCTGCATCGAGGAAAAAGGTGGTTGGAAAGCTGGAAGAAGATGCAGTCACAAAGGTTGAAGCCTCAGACGCTGAAGTTGGTGTTGACATCGAGGTGAACTGCATGTCTTCCGAGTCTTCCTGAGGCGAGCCATAGGCCTTGCGCCCGGCTGGGTACTGGCATCTCTTACCCAGCCGAACACACTTCAAGCAAGTATCATCAGTATTGATAATTGCTAATGAGCCGCGTCAAAGACATACTAGAGCACAGGAGGGAAGATCTTTCGGACACTTCCTCTTGAGACGCCTGAGAAGAAGTTAGGCAGCTACGAATGGGTTATCTGGCATCCTTGTCAAGACTCACCTGCATTGCCGGCAGGATTGAGGAGCCCGTTCTGTCGGATCATTTGAATAAAAATTGGTCTCCGAAAGGGAAGATGACATAGTTGCGACAGGGGGAAAGCGAAAAATCGCTAGCAGGGAGTACGGCTTGCCTTCCTGGGCTTAGGGAATTGAAATGAAGGCGTGGTGAGAGGTCCGCTGCCACGTCCGCTCATGCTTTTGACACGCTTATGAAAGAAAAAAGACCAGTATCGGGTCAACTCTTCCGCTTCAGATCAAACGGCCACAGGGAATGCGGGACAATGAGGGAGCGAGCTTTGCGGAACCTCAGTCTGACATGCAGAAAAAGCGGCCGTCGCCGGGCCGCTAACCACGTGTGGCATCTTTTATCGGCGCAACCTCCAAGCCGCTGTGTTTCCTCCACTATTTCCGTGTTGCCTGCTGCTGAAAAGCGAGTTATGAGGTGCCTGGATCGGACATAAGCTCAAAAGTCCCGAAGGATCGGGACTAGCGACGCCTCCCTAGTGTTCGTGCCGCTAAGCCCTGTTGATGGCTCTTTTAAACGAAGTCGGAGCGGACAATTGGAAGCCACTGAGCGGACAATTCACTGCGCCCTTGACGTTGAGAAAGGCCGCTTCCCCCGCAATTTTGGGCGGACAATGTGAGGGCATCGTGGAGGCGCGGTATCGACAACGGCCAAGGGCGGGCAATTGAGAATGCAGAACACGGCAAATTAAGCATGCGTGACATGCAATTGTTTGAACTCCGAATGGGATTAAGGGAGTTAAATGGGACTCTCGAAGATATAAAGGGGTCTGGATTCTCTGTGTCATGTCCCAGAAAACAGATCATCATCACACTCATCACACATTCACACAATCAGACTCTATCTCAACCGCAACCTTCAAGTCGCTACAAAGCAATTCATTAACTCTACAATCAAAGTTACATCACAAACAGCTCCTTCGCAATGGACGCCTTCCACCCCTACGCTGATCTCTTTGCCAACCCCAAGGGTCCTGGAGATGCCCGCCCCACTGCTCTTCAAGTAGTCGAGGACAGCAAGCTCGGTGACGAATGGACGGGCCGAGTCGTCCTAATCACCGGAGGTACTTCCGGACTTGGCCTTGAGACTGCCCGTGCGCTTCACACTGCCGGCGCCGACGTCTACATCACCGCCCGAGACTCCGCAAAGGCCAAGGGCGTCGTTGAAGACATCACCAAGTCTTCCAAAGGCAGCGGAAAGCTCGAGGTCATTGACATGGACCTGAGCTATCTTGAATCCGTCAAGAAGGCTGCGCAGTCTTTCTTGGACAAGTCGACAAAGCTCAACGTTCTTGTCAACAATGCTGGTAGGTTGCACTGACTGAGAGTCACTATTACACTATTGAGAAATGCTAACCTTCTCCGCAGGCATCATGGCGGTACCCGAGTCGACCAAGACCAAGGATGGCTTTGATGAACAGTTCGGCGTCAACCATCTGGCTCACTTCGCTTTCACCACCTTGCTTCTCCCCACCCTCATCAAGAGCAGCACCCCTGAGTTCAACTCCCGCGTCGTGGCGATCACCTCCTCGGGTCACAGATTCTCCCCCATCAGATTCGACGACTACAACTTCACCAAGGGCGAGTACAACCCCTGGCTCGCATACGGCCAATCCAAGACTGGCAACATCTGGATGTCCAACTACATCGACCGCGTCTATGGTCCCCGCGGGGTGCACTCCGTGAGCGTCCAGCCCGGAATCTGCACCACTCCTCTCCACGTGCACATCGACCCTGCGCAGGCCGAGACCTGGCAGTCAGACCCAGCGGTTGCAGCCGGCATTAAGACTCCGGAGCAGGGCGCCGCGACGCCTACTTGGGCTGCCATCGCTGATGTCTGGGAGGGCAAGGGCGGAAAGTACCTCTTTGACGTCGCTCTTGGTGGTCCTGCAGCTCCCGAGACTGCGATGTCAATGTCGGATCACGGATATGGGGCCCATGCTTTTGACGAGGAGGGAGAGAACAAGTTGTGGGAGCTTAGTCTGCAGCTCACTGGTGTCAAGCTGGAAGTCTAGAATTATCTGGCATGGTTTGTATGATATAGAGGTTGCTGTTTCTAGGTCTCTTTAAGGAGTTTTCTGATAGATTCTTGCCTTGGTTTATTGGCTAAATAATACTCAACACATTCATTGAGAGAAAACGTAGCCGCCGGAGAGTGTTTCTCCAAGGTTACTGACACTGTTATGTTTTCAACCCTTGTTAAAGTAAGGCATTAGAGAAAGTAATCTACGGAGAGTGACTAGCACGTCATTATGTCCCAATCAATAAATTGCGAAACTCTGTAGTTGACGGAGGTGTCTTAATTGCCGACATAATGTCACATTGGCGGAAAGTAACACGCGGAGCAGCCGGTGGGATGTGCATGAACGAACGACTTTACGCAGGCTTTCATAGTACGTGCGCTTTACGTTGAAAATGGATTACTCTTACATTCGCATCCAATAAAAAATAGCCCACTCTCCAGGAGCTTATTGCACTCACCATGCATAGCACTATCCGGTATCTTACAACTTAATGGATGATTCCGATCCATTACTCCCAACTTTTTGAAGGTATTCGGTATCAATCATGCTTTGCAAATAAGGTACCCATTTGAATTTATCGGCGTCGGAAGCCAAAACCTCGAGATAAATACGACTCGTTCGGGTTGCTCGCGGGCTACGGGTGCACCGGAGTTTGCGGATCCGTGTCAGCGCGGTAGTTGAATTGAGTTTGATTGCTAGACCGAGCTGCTCATGTTACCTTGGCTCAATTCTTGTGCGCGTGCAACCCGGTGGGAGATGTTTAAATTGCGGGGGATTCGCCGTTCAACGCTGTTCTGTTTCCCTACATTTTCATCGCTTCAACTGCATCTCGGTGTTCGTCAATTTGTGGGATCACGTTGATCCGCTTGGTCCGACAGATGCGTCTCAAATTCCTGTCAGGCTTTACAATGTCGGCTCTCCTTGCAGTAGAAGGCGTTGCCTCCTCGACAGCTGGTGAAGTATGTTCGGCTCTTGCTGCGACGTTACCAGGCGAGGCATTCTTGGCGCCGAACTCAACAGGATACCAGGCTATCAGAGACAGCTATTGGAGCCAGACCGCAGGCAATCTGAGCCCGATTTGCATCACTCGTCCCAAAGACGCTCAACAGGTGGCATCCATTGTCAAAATACTGTCTTCCTCCGGTAAAGACGTTCGACTAGCCATCAAGAGCGGAGGGCATGGCTCTTCGCCTTGTTGGTCTAGCACTGATGGCGGTGTCCTCATCTCGCTGGACCTGATCAACGGGACCCAGAATGTTGCCGACAAAGGTCATGCTGTCGTGGGAACCGGTGCGCGTTGGGTGGATGTGTACAAAGCATTGGAAGCCGAGAAGGTGACAGTCATTGGGGGCCGGTTCTCAGCAATCGGGGTTGGTGGTCTCCTCGTCGGGGGAGGACTCAGCTACTTCAGCGGGTTACACGGGCTTGCATGCGATAATGTCCTCAGTTACGAGGTTGTTCTTGCTGACGGAACGATCGCCAACGTCAATGAAACCTCCGAACCCGACCTCTTCCGCGCACTCAAGGGCGGCGGTAACCAATTTGGCATCGTGACGCGCTTCACTCTCAAGACGTATCCTCTGGAGTCACAGATCTGGGGTGGAATTCTATCCTTCTCCATCGACAAAGCCGAACAGGTCTTCAACGCCACGCAGACCTTCAGCGCGAAGTACGATCCCCAGTCGCACATCTATCTCAGCATGGGTGGTGGCGCCAATCCGCAGTTGTCCTTCCTCAACGTTTACGTCTTCTACAACGGCCCCTCTCCACCGGCCGGCGACGCCAGTCCGTTTGCCCCGTTCTACGCAGCCAAGCCCATGGCAGACAGCACCGCCGCACAGAGTTATTCGGCCCTCATTGCATCAAACAACAACGGAAACCTGCCTCTCAAGCGTTGGCTGATCGGCGGCCACACATTCCCGAACCTTGAGGCGCCGCACGGGGGTAGCCTATACCTCAAGCACTGGCAGAGTTTCCGGGACAAAGCCAACGCCACGGCGGCCGGAGACCAGGGCCTGCTCTTCTCCATGGCACTGGTTCCAGTTCCCGCACGCGTCATGCGAGCAGGGGAGAAGGCCACGGGCGTCAAGAATGTGATGGGTCTCGAGCCAGACGCTGGCGACACCGCGTGGATCGACTACACACTCGCATGGGGAGAGGGGAAAGACGACGCCAAGATGTTCGGGTTCGTCGAAGAAATGAGCAAGGAGGGTGACTCGTTGGCGACTAGCTTTGCCCCCGGCGTGCTCAGTTCCAACGCCGTTGCTGGATCTGCAGCCGTCAGCAACGCCGCCTTCTACCGGACGAACCCAAGGTACATGAATTATGCACTACTGAACCAGCCTGTGCAGGCGAGCTACGGCACAGAGAATCAAAAGTTCTTGCAGGATGTCCAGAGGCGATATGATCCGGCCGGCTTATGGAGGCGGGACGGTGGGTTTCTTTGGGAATGATGGAACTACCTTGAATTGTTCTGTTTGAAGGACCTTACAGCAGATGAATAAACTTAGAAATCAACATTCTCAACCAATTCCCGGCGTAGTATCTCTGCATCCTCAGGTAGAAGGAACCCTGACTTCACCTGTTCATTGATGGCACGTCCTGCGACTGATCGATAGCTTCTTACAGAGCCATACAAGTCTCGAAGCTTCTTCTGATCAAACGGCCATTCAGAACCTATTTCGATCAAAATTAGTCTGTGATCCTTGAGAAACGACCGAGTGAAACACTTACCCCAGTACCAGCTTGGTCTCCCTTTCGGGGTCGCCGCTACGACTCTGGCAAGCGGCGCTTCCATATGCACCGTCCGGACGCCTCCAACAGCATTGCCATGTTCGTCCCGCAAGACCTCATCGCTGTCTTCAATTGTGTGTATCGTCGTGCTCGGGGGCGGGGCGATGGCGGTTTCGCTAGTCCATTTCTCAACCATGTCGAAGACGGCATGATAAATGAAGGAATTCGCAAAGGTGCTCCATCTCGCACCATGGAGATCGGCAACGGACCAGCGCTCAAGCTCACGTTCGGACGCATATCTTGACTCTCTATGAGCCATTCCGGCCACTTCGTACAGCCGGAACCCGTCGCTGTCGGGTCTTCGATGCTTTGTGCCTCTCATTTGCCCGCTTACTCCGCACGGGAGTCTCACCGAGAGGAACTCTGCCTCACCCAGGAGCTCAATGATCTTTGCACCGGGGACATCAGGAAGAGCGCTCCCGCCAGACTGACAGGGAACGAACGCTTCAAATGGTACGTTCCCGTCTGGTAGGCGCAAATGAGAAGAATGGGTGATGAAGCGTCTGGTGAGCCCTCCCGTCTGTGATAGTCCGGTCAACACCACACGAGTGGCCGTCAATCCCAGACTACCGGAGCGCACTACGTGAGAGGCTTGAGTGATGATTTCGGGCGATTGTGTCGTTGCCGGCCACCACTGAGCTTTGAATGCATCATACGCATCTCGGAGCGACTCTTTGGTAGCACTCGCCACGAAAGGAATCATTTCCTGGAACTCATCTGACAAGGGGCCCGGGATGAAGTGCATATCCTCGTAGCGCGAAGGATTCGTACGCTTGATGTTGCCAATGGCTGAGGGAGCTTGCGGGTCGACCTCTAGCCAAGCGTGGCCTCGGAAGCCGTCAGCAAGTTCAAGCATGGCAGCGCTCAGGTGGCTTACCGTTTCGCATCAACCATCGGTTGATATGTCTCCAGATGCTCGTTCCACCCCACAAGTGTGATGGTTCCAAGACCGCGAAACCGGTGAAGTCGGAGTCATTGGCAGGACAACGGAGAAGCAGGCGGGTGCAGTACGACTCGCCAGCCGCGGTGCCACTCATGAGGTATTCGCGGCTGGAGTAGTTGTACTCCTCGAGAAGATCCACATGGTATGGCTCGACAATTACGGCGTGAGAAGTTACTGTCTCGGGGAGAATTACGATATTCGGCGACCCAACAACGGTCTCAACCACGGGCTGGTCAGTCGTGGTGGTCAACATGATGCGTGAGAAAACCGTCAGAAACTCGCAGACAATCCTGCTTTTCGGATCTGATACAATCCTAACCTAGAGCATAAAATCACCTGTCTTAAATATTCATCTTCATCTGTGCAGCTACGTATGTCTGGCTGTGAATTGGCTTGCTGCCGACAAGATCCCGTGACAGCCGACTTACACGAGGGGCCGATAGTGTCACCTGACACATGCTCCGACATAGTCGGACATCATCAGAGCCAATGAATTAGACCCACCAAAGGTTGCCGACTGTGTCGGACTCTCTTTCCTCGGAGTCTCTACAGGTGAATGTAACAGGGTAGGCGTTTCTTAAAGATTGTTTCCCCATGCTAAAGTAAATTGCAGCCTAGATTTGACGTTCTCTAGTATTTTCTGTTGTTCAACATGTCTGACCATATCCACGACCACCAACACCACACCAAAGACAAGGATCATCGATCCGGCAGTCATGTCGAAGTTGATGTCGCAACTGGCCAATCCGCGCACATGAAGGTGTACGGACTTTCCGAGCCGATCTACATCACACAAGACGAGAACAAGAAGGTGAAGAGAAAGATTGACCGGATTATGCTTCCGCTGATGGGTCTCTGCTACGTCTTTTCTGTACGTCCACCATGACGCATCTCATCCTGCGACGGCAAGCTCACTTCATCTTCGTAGTTCCTTGACAAGACTCTTCTTAACTACGCCTCAATCTTTGGAATAAAGGAGGCTTTGAAGCTGGAGGGAACCGACTACAGCTGGCTTGGGAGGTTCGTGCTGCAAAATCCTTTCCGACTCGGGAGTCGCGTTCGGCTCACATTCCATCTAGCATCTTTTACATTGGGTACATGTTCGGATCCATGATGTGGTCCAGGATTGTACATCGCTGGCCTCAGCATGTTGGCAAGTTCGTCTCGGGCGCTGTGGGTATCTGGTCTACAATTGTTCTCTTGACTCGTAAGACTTGAGTTTCATTTTCCTGATGTATTTGAACGTCGAATATGCTGATCGTTGATTGAATACAGCTCTCTGCTCCAACTTTGCGGGCATTGTGACTGTCCGGATCTTTTTGGGCCTAATGGAGTCAATCATTGGGCCGGTATTTGTTATCATCACAAGCAATTGGTGGACAAGACGGGAGCAGGCGTTCAGAACTGCATTCTGGCTGGGCGGCACACCGGTTGGTTGGCAATGAAGAGGGTGTGAGACAACAGAGCTAACCATATAGGTCGGAAACTTTCTCGGGGGGATCTTGAGTTACGCCTTAGGCACAAGTCAGTCTCTCTCCAGCTCAGGTTTCATCACTGCAACGTTCATCTGACCTGACTGCTTGCTTCTAGTTCATGGCTCGATTGCAACATGGAAGATTTTCTTCCTTTTCTTTGGTTCCTTAAGCTTTACATTCTCGCTCGTCCTCATGTACTTTATGCCCGACAATCAAGCCAATGCGAGATGGCCGAATGAGAGGGAAAGGAAGGTGGCGATCGAGCGGGTGAGAGACAACCAAACCGTTACATCTGACGACCATTGGAAGTGGTATCAGTTCTGGGAGGCTCTGAGAGATCCTCAGACGGCGTTCTTCTTCGTCACCGCAATGTGAGTAACTTTGATGTTGCTCTGATTCCTGACTACTTCCAGTTTGGGTTTCTGACACTCTATCGATGCTCAGGGGAAACACGATGCCATCTACTTTTGCTAGCCAGGTAAGATATCAAACTCGATGCGCTTGTTCTAGATTATTCATTGACAAATCTTCCAGTTCTCCAGCCAGATCGTCAAGGGCTTCGGTTTCTCTACTCTCGCTACGACAATGATTTCGACCTGCCCCGCAGCTGCGATCCAGCTCAGCTCTTTTCTCTTCTTCTCTTGGCTCGCCTCTCGTCGGAAGAACATCTGTCTTCTCCTGTCGATGGTCGTTTCCGTGCCGCCTCTCGTCGGGGCTTCCCTGCTCCATGCACTCCCAAATTCAAACCGAGCTGGCCGACTCGCGGGCTACTATCTCACTTACACGTAAGTTTGATCCATGCATCAAAAACGACGACCCAACTCAACGCAGATGCAGACACAGCATGTCATTCACGCTCAACGCGGGTCTCATGGCATCAAACTACGCAGGCAATACAAAGAAGTCGACTGCATCGGCAATTGTGTTTGCGGGCTGGGCTGCTGGCCTAATCGCGGGTCCTCGTGAGTAAACACTGGAGGTTGAGAGCAAGGAGCCGATTGATTGACGATGCGACAGAGTTCTTTCTGGAGAGGGAGGCCCCGACATACAACATGGCTTTCAAAATGTTAAGTAAGTGACGCCCGATTCTTTGTCGACTCAAGCTCATCTGAACTGCTTAGTGGTTTGCTACGCTCTTATGATTGTGGTGCCGATATGTCAGATCTCCTGGTACAGGCGTGAAAACTCCCGGCGTCAGAAATGGGTGGAACAACAGAGCCTCAGCGTTTTACCTGGATCAAGACCTGAATTTACGGACAAGACGGACTTCGAGCAAGCGGAGACCTTTAGATATGCTATGTAGTGACCCGGGGAGAGTATATTGAGAGTGCATGTAATCAGTCATTCAATGCTTGATGCCGTGTGATGTTACACGTCCGTCCGTGAAACTCAGTGCTTTCACTGGGCTTTGCCATCCGCAAGGGCGGAGGATCTAATAGCCGTTTCTCCTTAATATATTCATCTCCTTAGCCGTCGTGCTCTGCAGCGTCCTGAGGGTGATCCCTCTCGTGGTAACTACCCGTCCTCACCGACCAATCAAGTCTTCGAGGTAACCACAGACTCCCTGAGTGTAACGAAAATCCGGCTACTCGCAGACGAAGCATCAAGGATGACCCCGCTGGCTAGCCACCTAGGGGCGTAACCGGCATAGCGCGTGCGGGGGGCGGAGTTCATGGAACTATTAATACTGGCCGTCTTCGCGCCATGATTGTCAAGTCGCACCTCGTTCACCTTTTGGAGGCCGATGACAAGCGACGAGGAACCAACTTCTTTGGAATTAATCGATGCCATACAACGCCATTTCATGCGTACCTTAAGAGCTGCAGACCAACCACTTTTATTGCCGCTGACCTGTTACTAAAATGACCGTCATAAGGAAAGGCGCGCTTGCCGGTAAGCTCTCTTGAAAGACACGTCTATCAGACCAGCTGACAGCAGCGTAGCATGTTACACGTGCAAGGCACGCAAAGTCCGCTGTGATAAAGTCGCTTCAGCAAGATCAGCACCAGTGACACTCGCGGATACGCCCTCAGCATGCCTCAATTGCCAGAGGCTCGGCTTCGAATGCCGATGGCGTGCTCCGGAGTCTGGGGAGGATTACGATCCGCCGCCAAAACGAAGGCGGACGATTGGCCAGCGTCGGCAGAGATCGCGAGCTGAAGAGACAGGAAGTCCGGCCCCGGTCAACCCCTCGCTTCGTGAAACCGAGGCAAATCACGAGAATATTGCATCTGTGTGTAAACAACCGCCACCGACGGTTACACCAGATCACCCCTCAGATAATGTTGATGGCGTGTCTCGCCAGTCTTCTGGTCCTCCAACTAGTCATTCCACTACTGCGACTGCTCATCCCGCCACTCTCGGGTTGAATCTCAGCTTCGAGACCGATTACTTCGGTTTCTATCTCGCAGGCGAGAGCTTCGATGACTTCTTCCCTTTTCCCGTCATCGACAGCTCTCTTGCAGGTTTGGACGATGCGACAAGCGTTGACGCCGCTGCTACCTGGCAGTCTGGGACAGACAAGTCCAGCGCTGTTCATGCCGAGTCCTCTGTTCAGAGCCATGGCGACGTGTCAAACGTCATCAACGACGACAACCGCCACCTCATTCAACATTACTTAGAAGTTATCAAGGGCTATTCTAAAGTAGACGACCGTGCCAAAGAGTCTAGCAATCTCTTCGTCTCGGCGTTCACACAATCCTTAACATTTCCACCCCTTCTCTACGCCATACTAGCCTTCGCGGCCTCCCACCTCTCAATCAACGACCCGGCTTACTGCGATCAAGCCTACAGATTCAACCAGTTGGCCGAAGAAGCCTTCCGTCAATACAAAGAAACTCACGCAAAAGAGATTGCGAGCCTTCTTTCGGCCCTGTTCATCCGGATCAAACAGCTTCATGTCATGGGAGGCAGTATCGACGCTCTCTTCGACCTCATGGCGGAGGCCGTCGAAATTGTGGCGACCAGGGAAGGAGAAAGGGCGCTGGCTGACCCAAATAGTCTAGTCAGACGAATTATCCTTCGTCTCGCTCTGCTAGACGCGCGCGGCACTTGCTTTAGATTGGGTCGCGGCAAGCTGGTGAAAGCTCTGGAGAAAACACCCGCCCTGTCGTTCATTTTCGCTTTCGACGCCTCCATCGTATCTCCTCCGTCCTATGGCGCGGCGATGAGTTTACTCCGAGCAGACATCCTCCGCCACAGGATTGGCGAGATCGATGCTAGACTTCACGAGCAATCAGAGGCGGAGTTCGCCAGCAGCGTACCTGTTCGTACTGCGGAGATCAAGTTACTCTACGAGAACATTCGGAGGGAGCTTGAGCGTTGCGACCGTGATCGCCCTCAGTCGACAGGATCCCGAACCTCGGACATCATACAGGATGAGGTTCTTGGTACAGCCGACTATAACTATCACATTGTTTCAGCGGCTCTGCACTCGGCCATTTTGTACCTCTCACAGGTCTACGTAAGGCAATCCCCATTTCACCTTGAAAATTCCGTTCTCACGCGATGAAGCCGATGCCAGTATTCGACGTAAACCAGTCAATATCCAAAATCCTCCGGCATCAACTCAAAATCCAACATGATCCATCACGATCAAACTCACCTCCGTCCATCCTTCCTTCATCAATCTTCTTGGCGGGCTTGTCTACCACAGACCCTATACACCGTGATTGGGTTCTCAGAACACTACGGGAGGCAGAATCTTGGGGTCTCTACATCCGCAAGATCAGATTGCTTCTAGAGACCATCCACACCATGCAAGCTGGCGGAAGGAAGGTTGATATTTGTCATGCCATGGACCAGGTCACTGGTAGGTTTCTGATGTAAGTTGCGTTTAGGACATCTGGAAGGGGAAATTGAGCAATTCGTTGAGCAATTCGTTGAACTCGAGAGACGAGATCGGAACATTACTCAACTACTTATGTACATTCCTGGCTGCCGAACGGATTTCGAGGATATTCGGTTCTCATGTGACACGTCGAACGCAAAGAATATGATGTCATGCCGACTAATCAAAGATTGAGATACAATGCTCGTTCGGGAGGAGCAAGGAAGGCGAGTAGCTCTCATCCTGAAGACATCTATTGAGACGCATGAACTGTGCCGTTGTCAAGGGCAATAACCAGTTTACGCAGCAATGTGATTCTTCATCGTGGTGAAATTAGCCTCGTCTCAGTTGCCATCGTAGAATCTTAAGCCAATCACAAAGCATCACAAAGCATCGGGTATAGTTATCGTCCACCGCAACAAGTTCGTTCAGGAAGGTGACATATAAACTTTTACTATTATTAATACTGCGGCGGCGCATGACCTGTGCTCAGCGCTCGCTCTATCCATCATGATATACAAGACTCTCAATGTATGTATGCTGCAGAAGCTGTGTGAGTGTGTACGCGCGGTGCCAGGCTTTGCACGCGCGATCTTACGATAATACCGGCCGTTTCCATGAGGTCAACACTTGGTATGCTAACCTCTCATCTAGTTCAAATGTCTTGACTCCATTATCCATGTATGATGCGAGGCTTGATCCACAGACACCTCCCCAATCCTCCTCTCCCTCCTTACGTACAAGATAATTGGGTATCGATGAGTTTCGCTACCAGTTGCAGAACATAAAGTAATGGTTGATGAAGAAGTTGTAGACGTTAATGATGATGAGTGGTAACGGATGGTACCACGTGAAGCCGTTGATGAGGCGCCAGGTGACGACACCGACCATCGCACCAGTAACGACAAGGGTCCAGAGAATGCAAAGAATTCGCATGTTACGATACTTGTTGCTCTTGTGGGCCTTGGCGTCACCAGAAGCAGCCCAGAGAAGTTCAATGTTGAAGAGGCGATCCTTGATGGCGGTGAGGTAGGCGTAGCTCTGGATCGTCACCACGTGTTGTACGTTGAAGCCGTACTTAGCCTTCGCCCATACTCGCATGAGGATGACACCGTAGAGAATGGAGGGGATGGCAAAGGCAAGGTTCCAAAACTTGAACCATTCCGGACGGATGGCAAGCAGAAGAGTACCTGCAATTGGGGCCAAGAAGATGTTAAGCGAGACGGCGGAGTAATAGAGGAAACCTTGCATGTTAGCTGGGAATGATGAATGAATGCCAGCGCGACACATACCGGAAAGATAGCAGATCTTCTGCATGAGGGTGAGGTTTGAGACCCAGAAGTGACCGTTTGTCAAGAGCGTGGTAGATCCACGGGCCCAGCGCATTTGCTGGGAGAAGAAGGCTCGAGGAGAGTTGGGGCAGACACCAGTGGCAAGGCAAAGCGGGATGTACTTGACCTTCCAGCCACGGTCGACAGCGCCGAAACTACAAAATGTCAGCCTTGATCAAATTGCGCGCATCGTCGTACTCACCCTGTGTGGACATCCTCGGAGAATCCGATCTCGGCAGTTCCACCAACCTCAACCAGTGCTTCGCGACGGTAGAGAGCATTGCTTCCAACGCAGATTGATGCTCCCCACTTGTTGCGGTTGACCTGAACGACACGATAGAACAGCTCCTGCGTAGCACCAGCACCTTGCTCGACCCAGGTCTGATCGTCGGTAACTCGGAAGTACTGAGGGCTTTGGACCAAGGCCGTCTTATCGTCACCCAGGTGTTCCACAATCAGTTCCTTCACGAAATCAGGGCGAGGGCAGAAGTCGGCGTCGAAGATGGCGAAGAAGTCACCATTAGTACGTGCGAAAGTCCATCTTAAGTTGCCGGCCTTGCGGAGGCGGGGTCGATCGTCGCGAACGGAGTAGTTGAAGCCGTACTGTTCGGCAAGGGCGCGAACGGTGAGGGAAGCGCTATCGTCCATGACGTGCACCTGAAGCTTGGAGGCGGGCCAGTCGATGTTAACGATGTGCTTGTAGGTGTTCT
Source organism: Colletotrichum theobromicola (assembly GCA_014705045.1). Taxonomy (NCBI): domain Eukaryota; kingdom Fungi; phylum Ascomycota; class Sordariomycetes; order Glomerellales; family Glomerellaceae; genus Colletotrichum; species Colletotrichum theobromicola. The sequence continues at coordinate 165 of JABGLZ010000095.1, read as the reverse complement.
CCAGGATCTCGAGAGGCTCGGAGCAGCACGGAAGGAAGATGTCCACGGTTGGCGCGTTCTCCTCGGTGATGGGAAAACGGTCGACCAATTCCTGGTGAGCCTTGTAGTCCCAGTCCTTCCCAATGATACCGACGGCGTACGAGATCAACAGGTAGATGCACATGG